>JAHWFP010225256.1:0-10403 GCA_023313725.1 Lithobius niger
CTCCTCCCCAACCCTACAAATCCTTGATGATAGTTATGGCGAAAACGAACAAAAAATCCATCTGCCCGGCGAAGCCCTCTGTTTGCAGTACCCGGGTTCCCAAGCGGTCACCAGCCCAAGTATCAATCGGCCCCAATGCTGCTTAAATTCGATGATCTGGCGATCTGATCAAAACCTCAGCCCTCAGTTAACAATAGCTACAAGGTGTTTTGAACGCTCTAACTACTTATCGACCGCTTCCGTGAGAGCAGCCCTCTTTCAACAATGGAAATATGCAATAACCCAACAATGAAATTACAAAAGCGACGCTGATATCCAAAATCTCTTGCTGATATCAAGGTCGTAGTTCTGATATCTTCTCGCGGTACTGATATCTTCTCGCGGATTTTCAAACATCTAAAATTCACATCTAAAATTTACATCTAAAATATTATTGTAAGAAAAACAAGCGGCTCCGCGACTGCCTAGTCGCACAGTTCCTCCGCTTCCAATGTTGAGGCACACACCTCTATCATGCACTGCAACAGCTATCTGTACTATACTAATCTAGAAGCAGTAGCCATCACAATCGTCGGTTAAAAATGTGTTAGCTTTTAAGCCTATTTTATATTTTAGGCGTAATTGTCAGCTTTTAGGCCTAATTTTAACCAGCAGTTTTAATTTCGTAAGTAGCAGCTAACGGAGATATGGATTGTACAGTAAGCCTATTCATTTTTTCCAACACGGTGCGCCTACAGGCACACAGTTAACGTGCAATGTAGCCTATATAGATCAGTGGTAGCAGGGAAGTGACGAGAGAAACGCTTTTGATGAGGCCAACAGTGAGTCGTAGCAACTTGACGTTGCCATGGTAACATGATATTAGGCCTAATTTTCATTTTTAGGCCTAGTTTTAAAAAAATGTAGTTTTAACTAACTTCTCACACTGAATCTAACGTTGTAAACAATGGTCGTCAATAGCTGGTACTGTTGCGAAGTTGAAAAAAGCGACGGACGGACGGACGGATGGACGGACAGACTAAGTCGTTGCAATAGTCTTCTCAGACGGCACGGCTGTACATTAGACTAAAAAAGCGTACAACACATTTTAATCACAAACTGAGTTTGTAAAAATCATCAGGCATTGCAATTCATTACAATGTTGGAACCAGAATTGAAATTTAGTTTGGCTCATTGAAAAACCTGCTTCAACTTAGCATGACTGTCATCAACATTTAGGTTCTTTCATGGTGTTGGATTGCCATGCAAATATCAGAAGCTGTGATTTGAAGTGCGTCCAAGAGAACGATGGCGTGTCTTTTCAACAATCACTAAGCTTGTTCATCTACTTTGTGAGCACACAGCAAGGTTGCTGATGTCACACGTAGGCTATGGTTTTGTAAAAAGAGCGTCTGTGGCTTTTCGTTTTATTTAACGCAACGCTCGCTGGCGATTAGTTGTTGCTTGATGGAGTAAGTTCTCATTTTTGGGTTCGTCGAAGGAACATTTCGGAATGGAGCAACAATCATCAAACACGTGCTTAACAATGGCGGTCGGGCTGATAGATAAACACGTTATCGCCTGCTTTCCTCGTGCTGATTCCAACAATGGCTCGACGCTGCGCATCTCGACATAGTTAGATGTCAGCACTCGGTAAGCCGCTTGGTGAACTCATGGTGACGTCACGGCAAACAGCCATTGCGCATGGTTTAGCGCCATCGAGTACTATCTAGTTCTCTCTAGCGCTTACTCGCAGCCGCCAGCAAAGGAACACACAAAGAAATATCTTTTAACACAACTTGTACAACTCTTTCATTGTTGGACCATTGTTGTAGCAGTGGATTTATATCATGAAGACACACAGCTGCTACAATGAAACCGTTGTCTTACCACTAGTAGTAAAAATACAATTGCTGTCCATATTTACGTATCCCAAATCGTTTCTAAAGTATTATTCAACTATTTCACACTTTAAATTAACAACTATTAATTTTTAAAATAAGAAAAACGAATTCTAGGCATAGCAAACGAAGGAAACGAAGGCCTTTGGTTCTTACTTACGTAAGTAAATGTAGCTTACTACTGCTGTCAATGTTTGCGTATCAATATTTACGTGTCAATGTTTCCAAAATAATACATTTATTCTGAAGAAAGACACAAAGGAAAGAGTTAAAATTGATTAATATCAACAAATAAGGTATTTTATTGCAGTTATTGAGTTTTAAAAAAGGAGTTGGAGCAAAGATCATTCCCGCCAACAATGGCTCATTAGGCTATCACAATAATGGCTCGGTTACTAACAATGTAAAACGTTGTTGTACAGAAGGGAGCAAAAGTTTGGTATGAAATTAAAACCTCAAGCCTAATCACAGCAAACAGATAAAAACCAGGAGCTTTCGCCCAGTCTTACTAGGCATTCTCAACTGCTTCTTCATTCAAACTTGGCTCCTCCCACTGTTGCTAAGCAACAACAAACCATGCAGAGCAGCCTCCCCAGTAGCCAAGCACCTCACACACCAAAATCCCTTCCACCTGGTACAACACAGTCAAACACCCAGGCAACCAAATAAATAAAAATTCAAACAATTAATATTCCCAATAAACTAAATAATTAATAAATAAATAAAACTTATAACTTTATAAATAAATAAATAAATAAATAAATAATACCTAACTGTTAAACTGAATTAACTGAACAAGGGCAATCCACAAAGTGCAAATAAACCAATAACTTAAACAAATAAAGTAATTAAATAAATTACCCAATAAATTTATCCTTATAAACCACATAGAATAAAAATAAAAATAAGAAATAAAAAATAATAATAAAAATAAAAATAAAATATGAATAAAAATTTGAAACAAGTACAATAAATAGTAAAATAAAGCAACTGACCCATAATTAATAAACAATTAAATTATGAAATAAGCACAACTAATAATAAAATAAAATAAAGCAAATGAACAATAAATAATAAACCATTAACCCAAACCCCCTCCCCTCGAGCAGCTCAACAACCACTACCAAAATAACCGCACACCAGATAACCACTTAACATCGTCTCACTGCCACACTTCTTTCCATTCACCCACTTTATCCAGTCCTCTGTTGCCCTCCATAGTTCTGTTGCCCAATACCTTAATCCATATCCCTTCATACAGCCGCCTACACCATAACTCATGCTCTTTATCTAATATGGCACTCTTTCCCCAATCTACTTCGTGCTTGGTCCGTATAACATGCTTTGCCAAAGCACTTCTTTCATTGCCCTGAATAATATCCTTATCATGTTCCTTCATTCGGCTCTGAAGTTTCCTTCCTGTCTCTCCCACATACACCTGGTCACATTGCTTACACGGGATGCAGTAAACAACTCCCCTTTGGTTTTTAGTGTCTGTTGTACCATTGCCTTTGCCAATCATGTTTCCAATGTTTTTTCCATATTTGAAAACAACTCTAGCCACTCCTTCCAACCGCTTCCTAATTTTCCAACTAATTCTTCCCATGTATGGTATCACCAGCGTACGTAGATCCGGTTCACTAGCATCCTTCCTTGGCTTTTCTTGTTCTCGCAACCATTGGCCCACTTCCACTCTCCCAAATCCACTGCTTGCTACCATTTTCCAAAATTCTTCTTCCACTTCTCTTTCTGGATAAGCATTGCTTGAAGCCACTTTCATTCTGTTCCACAATCCCTTCACAACCCCTTTCTTCACTGCCATTGTGTGGGCCGACTCTTTATGGATGACTTGTCCAGTATGTGTCTCACTTCGCTGCCAGCTGGTTTCAAGCTTTCCTTCCTCAATCTTGACACTCATGTCCAAGAAATCAACCCGTAAGCCATTTCCATCATCCAACTTTATCTTCAAGTCATCTGCTGCTTCGTTCCAATGCTTCTCCCATTTTTGAACACTGTCCAGACCACCAACCACCACCGAATCGTCAACAAACCTGTTGTACAGGTTAAAATGAACCTTGCTTTCCTTCAAAATCCTTATTTCTTTATTACGCACCACCATCTCCGCCAATACCGGACTACAGGTTGGAGCCCATAAACAGTCCTTTTCGTTGGCTGTATACCTTCCCTTCATAGCTGAACCATTCCTCCTTTAAGCAAACATCCACCAATTCCAAAATGTCTTCCGTCTTCCACTTAGTCAAATCGTCTGGCATCCACTCATTGGTTTTAGCCTCTTCCCACCAATTAGCTACTTGGTCCTTTGCCTCTTCCTTGCTAACCGAAGTAAACATTTTATTTACATCCGCACTTTTCACAACATCTCCAGGACCTAGCTTCACTCTTTTCATATTTTCGACCACTTGTTTGCTGTTTCTCACCATTGCCACACTGTCCCCGTTCACCTCTTCTTTCATATTCATTATCTTCTTCATTACTCTTGCCAACCATGCTGATAGACCTTTTGTAACTGTACCCGTAGTGTCAATCACTGGTCTTACTGGTTCTTCATCTTTGTGTAGTTTAATCCTACCTTTGAATCTGGCCATTACACACCCTGATGGATAAACCTTCTTATATGTAAATTCATCTCACTTCGGTTTGTGTTTTCTCACAAGCCCTTGCACTTTTCTTTCAAATTTTTCATAGTCACACTCCTGTCCGTGTGAGTATGTGTCCACATCACTTAAATGAGCCTCCACTTTATCCCTAAACACCTGCTTTTCCAAGACTACTGACTTTCCACCTTTATCGGCCCTAACTAACACAAGGTTGCCCCCTTCCAGCTTCCTCTTGACACCTTTCACTTCCTTTTCCAAGTCCTTCTGCCACCTTGGTACGTAGCAGTATTTCAACATCTGAAGGATTTCCCATCGAAACTTAAATTTCTCTTCCTCCGCCCAATTCCACATTAAACTTTCACACTTAACCGCCACTTCCCTAGTCGCCCTCTTGCCAAAGTCCCCAAACGTAAAGTTCCAGCCTCTGTCTAGCACCACTGTCTAGTACCAGGTGGAAGGGATTTTGGTGTGTGAGGTGCTTGGCTACTGGGGAGGCTGCTCTGCATGGTTTGTTGTTGCTTAGCAACAGTGGGAGGAGCCAAGTTTGAATGAAGAAGCAGTTGAGAATGCCTAGTAAGACTGGGCGAAAGCTCCTGGTTTTTATCTGTTTGCTGTGATTAGGCTTGAGGTTTTAATTTCATTTCATGATTTCACAGTGGGTGTAGTTATTCAAAAGTTTGGTATGCTAACAATGATCAACTACAACAATTGAGAATTAAGGCATTGTTATGTTCTATTCAATGCAATGGAACATAACAATACTGCAAATCTTAATTGTTGTATTTGTTCATTGTTAGCAGACCAAACTTTTTTTGCTCCCCTCTGTACAAATATGTTCAACGATGGTTCGGCAACAATGCACTAACACTGTCACTTTATTGCAACAATGGCTCATCCTTTAAAGATTCAACTCGTCGCTGTACAAATTTGTTAGACGATGGCGTACGACAACAATGCGGTAAGACTTCCGCTTTATTGCCCTCGTGGCTTCCCACTCGGGTAAACAGGAAAGTCTTACCTTATTGTTGCCGAACGCCATCGTCCAACTGATACAAACAAGCCACGAGGCTTCTGAATTACTGTTAAAATTTGGAACGTCCTTGTGCACCTGGAAGCAACCTGTAAAGATTAACGATACTAATACCCCTAGATGGCTCCACGGTAGAATATAAAGAAAATACCCTGGCGCCATCTAGTGACAGTAATATCGTTAACCTTTATAGCTTGCTTCCAGGTGCACGAGGACGTCTCACATTTTTACACAATAGTTAATTTGGCACGTGGCTTGTTTGTTGTGTTTAAAGGTATAGAGCAGTGACACGACGTAGTATTATTGTATATAACTCTATGCTGGAGCCTTAATGGGTTAGCTGCAAGGGGCACTGCGGAGAGAAACAGAAGGGCGTCATACTGAAGCCGATGCTGTGAAGAGTGATTTCTTAGACCTAAAACGCGCGATTTTTGTTGTTGGAGAAAACAACGTTATTTTAAGCCTGAGAAATCCGCTCTTCCGTTGTTTATCCCTCCATTTTTATGCAGTGCACCTTGTAGTTATGCCCTCCGAAACCCATACTGGTGCCAATATGGCGGCAAATGTCACTGCTCTATTGCTTTGTGCATTTTGTGCATTCCTTTGCTTGCAGCGAGAGAAACTCAATAGGGCTAGCTGCTGCAGGTGTTAATTCGGTGGCAACCCTCCTTTAAGCCAAAAGGAAACGGAGATAGGTTTGTATCTGTGTTGGCAGATTCCTGCTCTTATGGCTAAGGGATGTGCAACAGTAGCGTTCATTTCAATTCGTACTTGGTTACGTAAAAATTGTAAATGATACTTGCGGATTGTACTGCTTTTTATGTTTTTATTGTTCGTCAAAAAAAAACCACTGCCACACTACGATGTTCAATTATTTCACAAATAAATTGAACCTTTCGAGTGTGAAAAGTGTCATTTATTGTACCACAATGGTACATTTTTTATTTATTGTCGTATCGTCCTTCAAAGTGGCGTTGCCCCACCCGTGATATCTATAACGACAGTTCGAACAATAAGGCCAATTACCTAAAACGAGCGTCGGAAACAGACAAAATGGCGGATTCAAGGCCTTGAACTTCGTCGATCAGATGCAATGGAAAAAAATTTGTTTACGTTGCTGAAACGTGTCCCTTTGATAAAAAATTTATTGCACGGTTAGGTCTGTCATGTATTACGGGTTACAGCGACGTCTAGTGGAAACCCATTCTTCGTGTCAAAAGCTTGACAGGGTTTTTAGATGAACTGCCAAAAGCTATTGGAAGCTCTATATTGTTTCCGGAAGTGGTTGCCGTCCTACATTTCGCAAGATATATACTTTGTCTAACGATGCAGTAGAGCTAACAGATAATGACCGGAAGGAGTTATGCAATTGTCGACCAATTTTAATTGCGTAACCGGCAGAAGAGTTTTGAGCAGGTGTCACCATCCGCCATAACAAAATAAACTAGAACCGGAAATGTAAAGCAGCACGTGTCCGTGGCATAGTTGAACGGCGGCAGAACTCAGCCTAAAAGAAGTTAATGCAATTACTTCTTTGTCTTAGCTTTTTTCCGGCAAAGAAGTCAAAGTCATTGCGGACTAACTGCTGTTCTCCCATGGCCAATCGCAATGGGAGAATAGCACATCGATTTTCTGGACAAGTCAACCTGCTCTCAGGTCCGGTTCGAAATCCCGATAGTCAGGATCCCGACAAGTCAAAATCAGGACGGTTCAAAATCCCGACAGGTCATCATCCCGACAGTTATAATCCGACAGGTCAAAATCCCGATGACTCAAAACATACAAAAACTTAAAAACAGTTTATCTTGTACGTGTAAAACGTTGGCTAAATGAATACCAACAAGATGCTAAAAATGTACATTGGCAAAATAATATACACATCAAAGGACACGTCAAAAAAGATTACAGCATTGTGTTGCTTGTCGCAACAGTTACACCCTGTAAATATTCACTACTGTTGAACCTACCTGTCAACAGTATCGGGATTTAGACAGGATCCCTCCAGCCAGGGCACATTTGCATTAAATAAAAATTTAAACTGTAGGGTGTAACTCAATTTACTGAATTAAAAAAAAGTAATACATAAAATCAACATACCCAGTTTACACTTATACCTGTTTCTTGAAAATGTGCAAACCACTATGCTCCTGTGCCCTGTATTGTTTCATAAGCAAAGTGCACTTGCCCAGTCAGCCTGCTTCAGCATGGCCACGTTCTGTTACAAAATATCATTTTTAAAAGAACGTCACTCATAAAAATGAATTGATTTGGTGGCAGTATCAAAATGTTCGTCGCAGTACGAAGAAAAATAGTGTTGTGCTGTCTTCTTTTGAGGACGTCACCAATGAAACTTGGATTACGGACTGACTGCCAAGTACTTCAAACAAGCCTAAGCTAAACAGAAATTTGTTATTAAAAGTAAAAAAAAAACGTGAAACAAAATTTTAAAAATTGTAATTTTAAAACTGAAGAATTCAAAAATTTAAAGTAAAAAATAAAAAAAAATTAAAAAAAAAATTATGTAAATATTGGATGTAAACCTGTTTATGTTGCCTTTTGGCTTAAATGCCATTTGAGTGGTTGTTGAGAGAATGGCTCGGGGACAGAGCGTGCTGACCGATCCACTGAATCTCTGAAAGGGCCTGGCTGGCCCGCACCCCTCAAATCTCCGAAACCGCTCCCTCAAACTGATCTCGGGTGAGGCCGTATAGGATCACACTGGAAAGAATCATACGTCGTTTAGTCCAACGATGTTTCCAGCCGCCCTAATCAACACATTCGGTTTCGTCCAGGTGGAAAGTTGGTGGGAAATTGGGAATAAAGAGCAAAAGTGAGTGATCAGGTAGGCATTATTCATTTATCTCGTCCACTCACAAATGTCCTCGGCATCGACTTAGAGGAAATCCTGACCCTCTATCTGCCCAGTCGCAGCATATGCACGATATGTCCCTTTAAAGTGGCTAGGTTTTCATTATTCACTGTACAGGACGAAGTGTCAGCTTGAAGGATGATCGTAAGCTGCATACAAGTGAAGTTGAAAGCGCTAGAAGATAAGGCTTGGTCAATTCCTTGGGAGTCTAACAAAATGGCTTTCCACCCGCCATTTTGTTTCTACGGAGTGAAGAAATTAGTGGTCACAGTCACAGCCACCTACAGTAAAGGCCGGATCAGATCAAGACAAATTAGGCAAGTAAAATCAACCATTGACATAGAAGGAAGCGCAAGTTTGCTAGGTGCTGCCATCTCTACACCAAGCGGCGAAATTTCAAACTAATCGACCAGAGTTCCAAATTCTGTCAACAGATGACGCCACTTGGCAAACTAGCCGCGTCGTTATTTGATTCGCCGTTGTGCGGAGCATTGTGGGAAGCACAGATGATACGGCCTTTATTGTAGGTGGCTGTGTCACAGTCGTTGAAGTTGCGGTTTTGTGCAGTAAAGGGAGCCAGTTAACATTTAGCCGTCTAAGCCGGGATTGTACAATAAAGGTATGATGTTACAGACGTTTGTTGGAAACAATGTGGTTGGTAACAAAGACGAGTGGGAGGAAGCATAAGTGAGAGGCGTCAAGGGTAACAACAAAAGGAAAGGGTTAGGACAAGCATTGTAGTGAACTAATCGAGATACATTGTTAGAGGCTGGAGTCCAGCGACGGACCTTCGTATATACATTGTAGGTGTGTAACTTAGCGAACGTACACTAGGTTGTAGCTTTAACATGCGATTTTCATCTAAATTAACAAATTCCAACGGTAATTTTTTCCGACACGAAATAGGGGGGAAAAAAACAAAGACGTATAAGCGCTTAGAGAGGACTTATTTTTACTGGAAAGTGTGCGATTTTGCTGGGTCTTACAGCTAAATATGCCTAGGTTTGATAACAACAATTTAGGGTAAAAAGAAGGAGTACAATATTCCTCCCAGTTATTTGACAATCCTCGAGCCCATTTGGTTTTTCGTCCTGTTAAAAAAAAATTATAATATATTTAATATAAAAAATTGTAAACTAAAAGAACAAGCTAAAGAAAATTAAAAAATATAAATTAGTTTAGTTGACGTAGGTCGGTATCTAATGTAGCCTACGAATTTCGCCTTTTGGATTGTTTTTAACGTTCCGTATTGCCTGTCTGACTTCGTAAAGATAGTAATAAATTGAAGTATTAAAAAGGCATTTACAATTCCAAGATACTTGTAAGGTCAGCAATATTCTACTGTCTTTTCTGTCTATCAGGAGTCGACATGAAAACTGCCAATAGTCAGACAACTGTACAAAATACTTTATTACGAGCTTTTAACATCGTGACGAATACACCACTTTTGTATTTAGCATCAAACGCAAGAGTGGACGGTGAATGAGTATAGGACCTGTAGATACATAATACTGTTGCCAGATTTATGCCACAAATTGGGCAGGTGGTTGATAAAAACAGCCAGATATTATTTACTGCAATCTTGTAGGTTTGATCCGTGTAGCGTAGAATATTACTACCCCAAAACAAAACTTGTTAAGGATTCCCGCCAAGCTTTTCGGCTGTGTGAATTCGTGATATCAACCGCCAAGCTCTTTCGCCAAGCTAATCCTTTACCGAGTAATAGTTCGAAGGTTAAATGAAATATATGAAAATTGCTTACGGCGCAATTTTCAATTATTTCATTTAACGTTTGAAGTCTTAGTCGGCGGGATTAGCTTGGCGAAAAAGCTTGGCGTTTGATATCACGACTTCACACGACCGAAAAGCTAGGCGGGAATCCTTAACAAGTTTTGTTTTGGGATAGATATCAGCTGTTTTGGGTCCAAATTGATGAAATGCATTTGTTTTTCTTAGTAATTATGAGATGGAAACACCAATCTAGTTTTCTGGTCCATTTTTTTTTT
>JAHWFP010225256.1:14175-28173 GCA_023313725.1 Lithobius niger
GGGGGGGGGGAGCAAAGTGAGCTGTTACCATTAAGCATACGATTACGCATTAACTGAACCTAGAAGAGCACAAACAAACAAGCACGGGAGCCGGGCACGTGTTCAACTATACGTATAGCAAAGAGGAGAAAGGGAAGGAAACCAAGAGGAGAGGGAGAGGACGGGATAAAAGGAGGACGGGAGTGGGAGGGAGAGGACGGGATAAAAGCAGGATGGGAGTGGGAGGGAGAGGACGGGATAAAAGGAGGAGAGGGTAGGGTGAGGATTGGCGGAAAAGGGGAGTGTTAGACAAACAAAAATCGACTGTTGCAGTGAACGATCAGGCATCACCGAGCAAATACTGGGAAAAAACCACGGGTCAAACAAATCCCCGGGCGAAGCCGGGTACGATGCTAGTTAAAAATAAATTAAAAAATTAAAACTAGCAAGTAAATAAGTTAAAGTCAACAAATGGCAAAAACACGAACTCAAACGATAAAAATTGTGCAACATTAGGGGGGGGGGGAGGGATCTACATGTTTCTATTTCATAAAGGGGGTTGTGCATTGTTTTATCGTTTGATTTCAAGCTTGTATACCGGAGAGAATATAATTCCTAAACATAATTTTTCCCAGTCCAATTTTTTAACAGTAAATAATATTCCCCAGCTGCTCCCATCCCACAAATTCTGAAGACTTTGGTTTTCTGTACCGCTTACCCCCATAACCATACCTGTTTGTTTACCTGTTTGCTTAGGAATATTTAACAAATATACACCCAAGTAAGCCAAGCATTTTTAACAGGTGGCACGACTTAGATTCAATCACACTGTTTTGAACTACATGAATTTATTTGTGTAATTATTTCCTTGCCTTGCCTGCTTCAGGAGCAAGTTGGGAGAAGAAAAGCATTAAGAAAAATTTCACTTTGTAGTTTCCTTACTTTTCCTAAAGGAGCAGTGATTCAAGAATCATTATGATTTTTCAATCATTGACCCTTTAGTATAGGGGCGGGGACTTAAGGCTGTACGGCGTGTCGACATCTAGGTCATTAGCGCTAACCTCAGGAACAGTGCAGTGGTTCGGGTTGCTTTTAGTACGGATGGCAAGGGAACTACAAAAAGGAATTTTGTTTGTACGATTCTTCACTGTTAAATAAATACAGATGCAAACCTATTTACGTTGCCTTTTGGATTTATATGTCAAGCTGCCTGAGTGGGGAATCGAACCCACGACCTTTGAAACCAAAGGCCGAGGTCCTACCGCTGAACCATACTGGCAGGCCGTGTCAGTATGGCTCAGCGGTACGACCTCGTCCTTTGGTTTCGAAGGTCGTGGGTTCGATTCGCCACTCAGGCAGTCTGACATATAAGTCCAAAAGGAAACGTATATAGGTTTGCATCTGTATTTATTTAATTCTTGACGAGTCTTCGGCTTTCCGCCTTTAATTCTTTACTGTCGTACCCTTAGCAGGAAAGGCAAGCAAGGGGAATTTTGTCTGTACGATACAGTCATACTAACTAAGTTCCCCGTTGTAGTTCCTTCACAAAAACTGCGTAAACTACATCAAATGAATACGTTCGTAAATCGGTAGACTGGTAAAGGCCTCTCCAGACAGAAGACAATTTGGTGCGAAGCAATGCATTACTACGTGTCTACAAGGTCAAAATTGCTGCAATCGTATGGTTGACGTTGTGTTTAAGCACTAATATTGAAGTCATTTTTGCACCATACTGCGACACCGGGCAACCGCGAGCAGCCAGTCTGGTTAGGGCTTAACAGCTACGTTTTTTCGGAGGCGAACAACTTTTTATCGTGCCCACTTCAACAATTTCGGCGCATGAGAAACATCATTTCATTTCATTTATTAATCCAGAAGCCATGGTCCAAAACCTTACGCTCCTAACAACAAATGCTAAACAGTACACACGAAAAAAACCAGACAACTAAAGGACTAAGCATGCCGTACACTAGAAAATATGAAACTCTGGCTGCCATAAAATACTTGGTGCAGACACTGAACAATCCGCAAGGAACACTCCGCACAACACTGCGCACATCAGAAAAAACTATGGCAACTCAGAACAACACTCAAACTAGGAGAGGGCAAGTTCCTGCTGGGCACATGCTACACCATGACCCCCGTTGCCTTACAGAATCTGGCAAGGAGTCGTAACTTCCGCAACGGTGATTTACCTACGGTGGCCGATAACAGTAAATCTAGCGTCGGCTGTTCACGAACGAACGTGGCGAAAAGGCTACGATAACGTTGGTACAAGGGGCAAATCACAAGAAAATGTTCCGGCGTCAAGTCAACGTTACACACAGTGCAAAGCGGGGAGCCCACCCACCCAAAACGGAATTGATGGCCGCGTAAAAGCGAGTGGTCTGTTCGCAGTCGTGACAACACTCTAGCATCCGCAAAACTCAACGTGTCCAACACCGGCTGCTTCCCACAGTGCTGCAGTACTCGAAAAAGGGTTCTCCCCGTGTCTGCTACCGCCCATTCATTTTGCCACTGCCGGAGAGACCACTGGTGGAGGAGTGGCCGTCGAGCAGCCACAGAGACCGTCTGCCGTACTTCCGGTGCACCCTGAGCAGCAGCCTCACGCGCTAACCCGTCGGCAAGCTCGTTTCCCAACAACCCACTGTGTCCGCGGACCCAACGGAGGGCAACTGTCCCACGCTGCAGGGCAACCCAAAACTTCCAGCCCACAGAGAACACCACAGGGTCCGTTACATTAAGGTTTCTCCACGCATGCAGCAGCAGCTTAACACACGTCAGCGAATCGGTAACAACTGCAAAAGACGGTAAATCTAAATCAAGGGCAACATCCAGTGCCACTGAAATTGCGGCCAACTCACACATAGTACTGGACGTTACTGCCCTCACACTTCTCTTGACAGCCACTTTCAGAGATGGAATACAAATAGCTATCCCTCCGGCCTGTGTGGTTACATGAAAGGAAGCATCGCAATAAATTGCACTCAACATACGAATGCTGAAAAATCTGGAGCACATCTGGGCACCAGACCCACGGGCACTGGGGAGAAACCCAGCCAACGTCAAAGCTATGAGTCGAAACGCGGAGCAGAGTGGACACTCCACATCTGGCAACACCAAGTAATGCCCGTGCTTTCTCACTGAGGCCACGATAGTCCGTAAGGATCCGACCGACCGGGTCATTACTTCTCCTGCTGAGATTCCGCATGCACATTATAGCCAAAAGTTCAAGTGCTCTAACCTCAAGAGGCGGCTCGCCACACTCTACCCAAAGCGCCTGAACTGGCGTTGACAACAGACATCTAGACACTATGCGCAAGCATTCATTAATGGAGGTCTGTAGTAGCCGTAGATGCCGCTTAGACGTAGCCAGGAATGGTAAGTGATAATCCAGACATGCTCTGATAAAGGTCCTGTAGGCCGCAAGCAAAGCCCCAAGAGTGGCAGACGTTCGTCCAACCAGATCTTTGAGCACAGCCGCACGCGACCGTATTCTCGTGCGCAGCTGCGTTACATGAGCGTTCCACGTAAGCTCTGCATCCAAAAGCACTCCTAAATACTTGACTTGCATTTTAGGCCGCACATGAACACCATCTACAACCAACGTAGGGAAGGCATTCTGAATGCCACGCAGTTTTGTGAAAATTACAACATCAGTCTTAGCAGGAGCCAGGAGGAGACCTCTCTCTCCAAGGCGCAAAATGACCAAGTCAAGAGCCTGCTGGGCATGTTCTGCCAGAAGAGCAAGGTCCTTACCAGCAAACCACATCGCCACATCATCTGCATAGCAGACTATGTTTGCAGAAGCACTTAGCTCTTCGAGCACATCATTGATTGCCAGGGCAAACAAAGTCGGGCTCAGGCAACTACCCCGTGGAAGCCCTCTCACAGTCTGCGCTTCAGTTGACCAGCAGCCGTTGACACGCGTCACAAACCTCCGCTTTCCCAAAAGTGCTAGGATGGCCTCTTTCAACAGTGGGCCCACACCCATCTTCAACATCAATTCTATCGTGCAACCAAGCATTGTCAACAATTCTGCTCACGAACACTATCACTGTCACTCGGCAACGATACTTGGGCGTACGGAGAGTTACATTGTCTCCTAGCGAAACGTTTATTTGTGATGATGAACCAAATGAACCATCCTGGTTTCTGCTTAAATCTCCCAGTTTGGAACCAAAAGACGCCAAGTCTCTAATTTTGAAGGCCTCAAAATTGGGCAGCTATCATGATTGAATAACTTAGTTGGCTCTGTGGGCCTTGTGAGCTTAATAAAGCAACAAGCAACTACCGCCAACAATACAAAACAAACTATATGAAGTGAAATGGGCAAATATTGAAGTCCAGTAGGCCCTGTTACTACACTACGATGACTGCAAATGCCAGCAACAATGCAGAAACTAAACTCGAAAACTGTAGTGTAATGTTGATTATTACCATACTTTTGCCGTTTTCATTGTTGCAAGTGTGCATTCTAAATCCCGTAACCTAGCCACTTGCAACAATGGTCAGCGTGCTTACCATACTTAAGCCCTAACCAGACTAGCTGCACGCCGACGCAGTATGGTGTAAAAAAGGCTTCAATATTCGTCCCTTAACGCAACACCAACCACACGATTACTGCAATATTGACCTTGTAGGCACGTAGTAACGCATAGCTTTTCTTCTGTCTGGAGAGGCCTTTATACCGCATACTTATACCCCATACTTATTGCGCACACTTTTGTTGATATGATAAGATGACTAAACTTTCAAGGCCAATTCTTGCTCTTTCTTGCTCCTACAATCGCCGTATTACTGTTACTGAGTTTCTAACCTACGTCTGCCGCTGTCAAACTCCCGATTTCTTTCAGATTAAGCACATAAGCGACCCAGCTATTACTTGTTAATGAAACAATGAATGTATCATCGTCGTTGTTAATCTATGATGGCCGACATTTCGAAATTGTGCTTCCCATCATCCAATTTCCTTCAAATTGAGAACGGAGACGAAATAAGCTAGTTGATTCAAAGTGAAACAGTTTATGTACGATCATCACTAATAATTGCAAATGGCCGGCATGCCCAAATCCAATCACATTTCGTAACGAATCGTACAACAACTAGGCCTAACCCCTCCCTCCCCCCCCCCACCACCAGAGACTGCCTTACGTTGCACCAACATCTAATCTTAACACGAGCAAATCTCGTGCAATCCTAATGATTCCAAAGAAAATGTCTTCCAATGTTTGTTCAAAGCGACGCTGAAGGAGTGTTCATAAATCCGGGGTTGGTGGGGGGGGGGGGGGGCATATTGTTCACCAAACGTGTTACCATGAGGGGGAATATGCCGACATGCTACGTAACAAACTAACTTTCGTAAAATTATTTTTCGCTTATTATTTTTAAATATTTTTTTTGTAAATTCTTTTAGCTAAATTATATTTCTGACTTCTGTTTTTCAAGACTTAATTTTTTTCTGGTCCTGACATTCCTACTCTGCAAAGATGATCTGTACCTGCAGTACACATTAATGTATACCTTCTCAGGCTGCACATGAACTATGTACTGAGAGTACACAATTTGTGTACTGGTGTTACACGAACTGCGACGAGAATGTGCAGACAAATCATTAAATAACTCCTGTTAAAGCGATTTAAAGTATGGTAATAAACCAGTTATATCATGGATTTTGCAAAAATGGGCCAGTATAAGTGATTTGATGGACACTTTTGGTGAAGCGACGTCCTCGGAGCTGTGCAACATCCTCTTTGGCTTCGCCCCTCGGACGATTACACAGCTCCTCGTACGTCGCTTCACCAAAAGTGTGCATTAAATCACTTATACGGGCCCATTGTTGCAAAATCCATGCTATAACCATTACTTATACAACTCTTTCATTGTTGTAGCCGTGCGTTAACCTTCGGTAACCGAACGGCGTCAACAATGAAATTCGTCCGACCATGCATTTAGGCTAATTCTCGTATATGCATGCATTTAATTCCGGTATGTGCACGGCAAATCCTTGCGGCAAATCGTGCATTTATCTTCCGAAGGGGGACGTTATCATTTCTTGTTCGCCAAAAGAGCAGCTCGGAAACTACGAACAAAGCTTCAATGTGTCACAAATAACGGAACACACAAGTCGCAACAATGGGCTCGTTGTATAACTGTGTTAAATCACGTTGTTCGGTAACAATGCGGTGTGCAACCACTGTTGATCTCGGTCCTTCGCCCCTCGATCGACTTTCGATGGTTTGCCGCATTTATACCGAACGCCATGGTTTAACTGATACTTCATACAGACAATCAAAATAACATGACCGAAGGAGGTGGGCAGGGGGGAATGAAAGCCTTTCCAGCAAATTTCCCT
Source organism: Lithobius niger (assembly GCA_023313725.1). Classification (NCBI taxonomy): domain Eukaryota; kingdom Metazoa; phylum Arthropoda; class Chilopoda; order Lithobiomorpha; family Lithobiidae; genus Lithobius; species Lithobius niger. The sequence goes on from JAHWFP010225256.1 coordinate 20,510, forward strand.
CGAATTTTGGGAACTTTTTTTTTTAGCCTTCTGGAATTTTTTTTTTTTTTGCCGATACTTGTATAGAGTATCGTGGAATCTCAGTTTCGGGAATATAGGTCTTGATCTCGTCTGGTCTCGACTGAACCAATTTTTTTTACTTTAAGAGAAATATTTCGGAATTCAGGATATAGAGCAGTGACACGACGTAGTATTAATGCATATAACTCTATGCTGGAGCCTTAATGGGTTAGCTGCAAGGGGCACTGCAGAGAGAAACAGAAGGGCGTCATTACTGAAGCCGATGTTGTGAAGAGTGATTTCTTAGACTTAAAACGCGCGATTTTTGTTGTTGGAGAAAACAACGTTATTTTAAGCCTAAGAAATCCGCCCTTCCGTTGTTTTTTCCCTCCATTTTTATGTAGTGCACCTTGTAGTTATGCCCTCCAAAACCCATACTGGTGCCAATATGGCGGCAAAAATGTCACTGCTCTATACCACTTTGCTACTCATATGACTTACCCGCTTCTTGACTTCGACGAGATTACTAGGTTGGTTTTTGAACTGGTCTTGAAGTTGAATGAAATCCCGTTGAAATTTGTCTCCCTTCGCCAGAATGATGCCCGTAACTTTCTGGATAGCATACAAAGCGTCTTGTGCCAAATTCATGTTTCTGTTAACTTTGTCCATACTCTGGTGCATGTCTCTGAGTCTTTTCTCCAATTCGCTCGCTTCTCCGTTCTCAGGTCGGAGATCTTCCGCTAACTTCGTCTCCATATCTTCGGGAAGCTTGATGCGAAAATTAACAATTGGCCCGTCGAATTGCGCATCGCTGTAGGTGATCAGGAGCACGACCGTTGTGACTAACCAAGCAACGAAAGTCATTATCTGCAACGGGGGAAAAAAAAGGGCCTATAAGTTATAACGGCCGCAACAATGAAATTCGTCCAAGCGTGTATTCAAAGGTGCCTATTCACTGTATTCAGTAGTAATAGCCCTAGAGCTTTTGCGGATAATACGGCTACTGTTTTCGCACGAAGCCTGTAACCTGACATTAAAACTAACGAATGCTAATTATTTTGCAATTATATCCCGAGCGCATAGCGCGAGGTGTGTAATTTCAAATTAATTAGCATGAGTTATTTTTAGTCTGGTTACAGGCTGAGTGCGAAAACATTTTTAGCCGTATTATCCACAAAAGCTAGAGGGCTGTTTTATTGGAGTATATCCCAATTCAAAATAAATAATACCAAAAGGATTAAACATTCTTTGTGTTCATTAATATTTATAACGTAATGCTACGCTTTATTAGTGTATCGATCTATCAGTTCATAAAATTATTTGCCTCCAACGAGAAGTTACAGATAATGCTGCGTCGTCGTATTTCTCCCTTTAAACACGCTGCATCAACTACGCATTGCTGAAATCCGCCGAGAGATGGCGCTGTGTGTGTTCCTGTACTAATTTTTAATCGTTTGCTAATAATTACCACGCGATCGAAAAACTAAAAGACTTATATGGTAAAAATTAATATTATTTATGCCAATAGATCGCCGAAGTAAAATTATAAGATACTAGCCTACAAAATTATACAGTGATGTTAAAATACCACAATCGTAACGAATATGTCGAGTTTTCTAGCTGGTATATATGCGAGTCAAAAGCCGTGGTCATTAACTAGGAGTTGGCGTCTGTTTTAAGCTTAGCTCGGCAAGTTGCGCATGCGCACAACGAAAAGGTAATTACCACGATTATACCACACTAGGTCGATTATACCCCGCTCCTCTACCTTCCACCACGATAGCAAGCGAAATGCGAAGTGCAAAGCGAATGCAGGTTGCAGCATCCAGCGCCGTCACACGCTTGCCCGTTTTCATTGTTGGGTGGGGGTTCTTGGCCACTCGTCATCTTTGCTGTGAAACGTTCTTTTATTAGCGTTTATGTAAGGTTTGACCTCAAGCCTCCGATGTTAAAGCCTAAATTTTGACGCTTTATATCTCCGCCGTCTGTGAAATTTTTTCGATTAAATTTGGTACGTAAGCGTTGTTGGGCTTGGTCAACAAGCATACCAAAGCTCATTAAAATGCCCCGAAGCAGCTAATTGGGGGTCTGGACCTGAGCTAAAACCATGAAGTTCGTGTTTGGCTCGTTCTTGTTGGCACGACACGTTTCTACTACGCTCTCTACATACCAAACTATTTGTACTATAAAGCTGGTTCTTAGCTTATTTTATAGGTATTGCTATGTAGATAAGGCCTATCCATAAGGCATTTTCGAATTGGTCAAGCGGGTCAGGGGTTAGGGAGCACTAAACGTCCAGATTGGTTGTTTTACATTGTTTAAACATTGTTATTACACAACAATGCCAGTCAGCAAACGCCAGTTGCAAGACATAGACGCAAGATCAAAGGGTTTGTGTACACAAAACATTAAAACAAGCTAATCTAAACTGCACGGTACGCCGAAGTAGACGGAATTAGAAAACAAAAACGAGCTCGTTTGACGCTTAGGGTAAGGTTTGACTGATCCGAAGTCAAAACAGTAAACGAACACGAAGAAAAACTTTCCTGTAAGGATTTAGATACTGCCGTGTTGTCGTACTGTTTAGTCCACGTGAAACCTTACTGCTATATCCAACCATTTTTGTAAATATACAATTAAAGCAAGAGCCCAAATTTCAACTACGTACTACTGACGATACATATGTAATTTTTCAAGATTTTCTAGCGCCTTTCCAGGTATGGGATTTCATTATTTTCCAGGATATATCCAGGTTTTCAAGGACTCGCACGAACCTGAATTACCTGTAGATCTGTTCTCAGCATACTAAGACGATTAGTTTTTAAACCATTTCCAGCGATGCCGTTTAGCCAAGAAGAATGCATTAGCTGATCTATCATGTGCAAAAGTAAAAAAATGGTAAAACATTTGACTATACAGCAGTAAGGTTTCACGTGGATTAAACAGTACAGTAACACTGCAGTGTCTGAAACCTTACGGAATGTTTATTTGTGTTCATTTTGGCTGTTTTGACTTCGAATTAGTTAAATCTTACCTTAAGCATCAAATGGGTTCGTTTTTGTTTTCTAATGACACAAGATTTATAAGTCCCAACCTAACACTTCCTAATTTGTTCTCATGGGCTTGCTCGAGGATAGACTTGCCACATCACCACGTGACCCGAAGAACGTTCCGAACTGCGGCGTGTAGATAGATAATGTGTATATGTAATTATGTATACTGTATATAGGTATAAATATGTGCAAATTTAGATATATAGACAATTAGGTATAGATTGAAAGATAAATTCAGAGATCTTACCGCAAAAGTTTGTTTTCGATGCTTGTGACTCTTCCCTCTAGAGTACTTTCTCCGTTTGACTCCAGCTTATCCAATCGTCGACTGAAGTACACATGCATGTACGTGACAAGTAGGTCCAATAATATACTGACAAACTTTTTCCTGTGTACCGATGTGCCAAGGACGGTGCGTGGGTGAGGGGCGAGGGTTAACGATGACGCTTATATGTTATTTGAAAACGACTGCCTGTTTACATGTACGAACGTTTTGGGCCATTTGTCAACCTGAAATAGTAAACAAGCAATACTATAGCGTGAAACAGGAGGAAACAAACATTTATCAAACGGTGCACGGAGTAATTTGTTATTGCAGCGTAGAAAGTTAAGGACATATAGGCATAAAGGGATGCGATTGTTATTGATTTGTGCGACGTCATGTTACTTCGGAATAACAAGTTAATCAATAAAAACGTAATTGCTTTGGTCGGTTTCAACAACAACAACAACAGGTAACTACCGGTGTAGTAAGGTCAATCCAGGAAGATTTGGGCTTTAAAGCTGTTAGGTCGGGCTCTACGACAGAAAAACAAAAAGAGGAAGGGGAGGGGATAGGAGAGATTTCTGCACGTGTAACTTAAGTTGTAATTTGGTAAAATGGGTCAGAGATTATAGTTACAGTTCTCTGCCTGGAAAGCATTAATCCGTTATGGTGATGGCTCCCATTTTAGAGTTTACACACAGTTCTATGCCTCGAAAGTGAATAAATACAGATGCAAACCTATTTACATTGCCTTTTGGACTTATATGTCAGACTGCCAGAGCGGGGAATCGAACCCACGACCTTTGAAACCCAAGGCCGAGGTCCTACCGCTGAGCCATACTGACACGGTGTCAGCATGGCTCAGCGGTAGGATCTCGGCGTTTGATTTGGAAGGTCGTGGGTTCGACTACCCGCTCTGGCAGTCTGACATATAAGTCATTTACGTTGCCTTTTTGGACTTAAATGTTAGACTGCCTGAGCGGGGAATTACCCCTTTGAAACCAAAGACCGCCTTTGATATTACCCCTTTGAAACCAAAGACCAAGGTCCTACCGCTGAGCCATACTGACGCGGCCATTCGTCTGTTTAAGACAAATGTCAGGCATGTCAGGTGAAATTTTGTTTTTTCATGGTCACTACAGTATCAGCCGTATACTAGGAGAAAAAAAAGCGTAGCCTGCGCAACTATAGAGCAGTGACATAACGTAGTATTATTGTATATAACTCTATGGGGGAGCCGATAACTGGGTTAGCTGCAAGGGGCACTGGAGGGGGAAAAGAAGGGCGTCTTACTGAAACCAATGCTATTAGACTGTATTTCTTAAGCCTATAACGCGCGATTTTTGTTGTTGGAGAAAACAACGTTTTTTAAGCCTAAGAAAGCCTCTCTCAAAGCACTGTCTTGACTAGAAATGCCGTTGTTTTCCCTTACATTTTAATCTAGTGCCCCTTGTAGTTATGCCCTCAAGATGCTATCTCGTAGGTAATATGACGTCACTTGACGCTGCCCTATAGGCTCTACAATACGACTGGCAAAAGCACCGCTCGTCCAGTTGATTTGTACTGTTTCTGCTTTTTCTCAGACAAGGGCGTTGTTACAGTCCAACAGAATGCCAAATAAGACGCTTCTACTCTTTTCCTTAAAACGCCGTCTGGCTTCACGAACGTGTTGGTGGCCAATTTACATTTCAACTTTAAAACTTCGTGAGTGGCAGTGTCGCAACTTAATAAGTTACTTAAAATTGGGTTTAAAGCTAATAAAAATTTGTCACGTAAAGCTGCGTAAATTTAAGTCACTATTTTGAAATTGCCACAAGTCGTCAATAGACGTCGCGATTTATTTCCGGATACCTTGCTCGACTGTTTGTGCTGCCACAACTTCCTTATATGTATAAAGGCTTAACGGTCGCTTTCACATAGCGTGCTAGCCGCGTCGTCCAAGACCATCTGCCGCGAAGCGCGCTGAGAGCGCCCACTTCATAGCACTGATTAGTGTTAGAGGTACGGAACAAGAACGTGCTAATCTTCTCATTATTAGATTTCCCGGTGTTGCAGCGCTAAAACGAACGTACGGTAACGGTCACTATCCTTGAAGTCTTCAGACGATTTATTGCTACGTCAAACGATCGTTTAATAAATTTTTAATGAGAATAGAAAATACCGTAGCACATATACTGTGCAATACACACGGACCTTAATTGGTTCTTCGTCTGTTTGAAATTCATGGAATTAAACGTCAGGAGTGTCTGTTTTGACGTCGAGTGGAAAAAGAGGCACGTAGCATGAAGCCATTGTTGTTAAACTTTATTAATTTAGCGTCAATGCAGTGTTTTAGGTTTAAAATTCACGTATCACGCATCACGAGCACCTTTCACCGTCAGAACAATGCATTTTATGGCGTACTCGCAGCGCGACTGGTGGCAGAATCAGAAGCTGAGTGGATGACGGTTCGAATTTCTGTTGCCATGCCTTATAACATGTGAAGAAACCTTGGTGCTGCCGAACATACCTCCGTCACTTAGCTATGTCCATGGCAACGTAACTTCGTGGCGGCCAAATTGTTTCCACCCCTAATATCATAATAAGTTTGACTGATAGTTTATTAACCACGGTTGAGAGCTGCTCAGTTGGCACACGCACGCGCAACACAGCAAATCAAGATGGCTGTGTCCTTGTATGATTTGTGGTGTTCGCGACGATTCTGTCCCGTGAAAATCCGGTCCCGGAAAAATCGGTCTCAAAACTGGGTCTTGGACAATTCGGTCCCAAGTCAGAAAATTTCTCCAGTTATAGGCCCAGTGACTATAAAAATTTTTTTTTTAAAGTTCACAATTTAAAAATAAAGAAAGCGCCGGTTTTAGGCCCAATGACTACAAAAAAATGTTACAAAATTCACCAGTTAAAAATAAATAAAACGCCAGTTTTAGGACCAATGACTATAAAAAAAGTTAAAAACAAATAAAACTTAATAAATTCCAAACATATTTTACAGTACTATACATGGAGCCCAACTAATTCACATTTTTTTTCCATAAATCCTCTTTTACATTCGGGTGAGTTAATTTTTTTTTATTTTATTTTGGCGGAACCGAATTTTCGTAGAGTTACTTTTCAAACGGAACCGAATTGTCGCACTATCTGTAATTTTGGGACCTAATTGTCTTGAACCCGGTTTGTGTTGCTAATACAATGTTTTTTGTTTGTTTGTTTGTTTGTTTCACCTTGTTGATTTGATTTGATTTTTGTTCGAGGTCAACGGGCCAATACTACGAGACACTCGAGTCCGTCTTAAAAAAAACTAACTTAAGAAGTAACTTAAAAAACTAAGCCGTACTAAACACAAAAACCACTCCACCCTGATGGTTGAGGGTGCAACACCTGGAAGGTTACAATAAGACTGGACAAACTGTGTAAATGCTTGTGAAATTAATATAGATCCAGTGCAGCACAGAACTTGTCACAATTTGTTCTACTAGCTGGACCCGTGCATGCTGCACGGTGATTGAATTTGCCGAACGTCGCTTCACCTGGTTTTAATGTATCCCTCCCGCCGACATGTGATTTCTCTCCCTCCTACCCTTCTTTCTCCTTTGCTACCCCTTCTCATCCCTCCCTGGTCGGGAAAGTCCGGACATTCCCACGGATACTTTAGTGTAGCCCCGGAAAAGTCACAACGAAGTTTGATTGAAGTAAAAAAAAAAAACCAATCACGGAGAAAGTCAGCATTCAGTAAGTCCGCTTATCAACGAAAGTGAAAACGTCGACACTGCCACTTCTCACCCGTTTTGAAGCTCTCAGTCCTCTTGTAACAATGCAGCACGACGGGAACGCAACAATGAACGAGGAGTGCTGGGATCCACGGTAGAGGGCTGGGATCCTGGATCCCGGATCCCAGCACTCCACGTGGATCCCAGCCGACGTTTGCGTTAAATGACACGTAGAAGAAAACAAACAATAAATTTACTGAAACAAATAAAACAACCTTCAACAATTCACGTTACTCACAACATTGCAACCGCTGCTTTACAAACGTTGGTTTCCATTAAATGATAAAAAAGAATAGAGCAACCGAATATAATAAATGGAACAATTTTTGAAAACAACACCATCTCAACCGTAAAAAAAAATCGTTCAAGAATTCATGTTAATTACAACATTGCAACTGCTTTCAAAATTACGCGTTGCGCTTTTCGTTGAGTGTAGCATAGCACAAACTTTCTTCTGGCTAAACGCAACAATGTATTCCACTCGCGCTCAACAATGTACGTCGGACTGATAGCTTCAAAACGGGTGAGAAGAAGGATATCGCCCGCTTTCCTCATGCTGGAATCCAACAATGGCTCGTA
>JAHWFP010225260.1:0-81849 GCA_023313725.1 Lithobius niger
GAATATGCAAGGGGGATAAGCAAATGCTGTACCATTCAGCAAAAGGTAATCATCGAGGGGGGGGGGGTAAAAAGACAATGTTGTTAGTTTTGGGGCTGAGGTATGACAGCCTTCTTGTTTTATAGAAATGCCCCACCCCGGGTGTTAAAGGGAGAAGTGTAAATCTATCGTTTTACTCTCTTTACTAGAAAGTAATATAAAATCAGCAGTGTCGAGGACTACTTTCTGCAGAAAGAACAGTTTTCCAGGCTTTTATTTTTACTTTTTCCTCCATTACCGAATACTATACTCACAATTCCAGCTTTTTTGCAACAATTGCCGGCGAATCGCGGAGAACTAATCCAAAGTAAGCCAACAGTTAAACGAGATGTAATCTATAGTTTGTTCCACATGATTTTTGCAGTAAACTGCCTGTATGACGCCACGTCTCCTTCCACTACCAGCGCAAAAACAAGTGAATATCACACTTGTAGATTCTACACAGTTATTGTTACAGTCTACGAGTGGGTATTTACGTATTTTTTGCACTCGTAGTGGAAGGAGACGTGGCGTCATACAAGCAATTTCTTGCAAACATAATGTGGGACAAACTATAGATTGCATCTCGTTTAACTGTTGGCTTACTTTGGCTTAGTTCTCCAAGATTCGCTTGGAATTGTTGTAAACAAGCTGGAATTGTGAGTATAGTATTCGGTAATGAAGGAAAAAATAAAAATAAAAGCCTAGAAAACTGTTCTTTCTGCAGAAAACAGACCTCGACACTGCTGATTTTACATTACTTTCCAGTAAAGAAAGTGTAACGAAGTATTTGTACCTCTCCCTTTAACACCCGGGGTGGGGCGTTTCTATAAGACAAGAAGGCTGGCATATGTCAGCCCCAATGTGGAACAGACTATAGTAATGACCAACTTATATAACACGAAACAAATGTTCGAAGGTATTGTAACAAGATATAGTGTCATCAACTTGGCGGTAACACGTTAGTGTGTGTCTAATTTTCTAAAATAATTTATGAAAGTCAAGTTAAGACGTTCGAAACACTACAAATGAATAAACGCATAACTTTGCTTGGATGCGCATTTGTGTGATAATCATGAATACGAAGCGATTATGAGAAAAGTTGCTAAATCCATCCAGCCAAAACGTTACCAATTATGAACTATAGTCTAAATCATTTGGCATTGTGTGCAGTGCTGGAAAATGTATTGAACATAAAAATACGGCCTGAGCATCTAAATATAGCTGTTTTACCTGATTGAATGGCCTAGGCTCAATTTTTACAAATTTGTAATGAGATGAATTTGGTTACTTCGGATGCAACCTGTTTAAACCTGCTTACCTTAAAATATACTTCTTACATATAATAAAAATGGTTAAAAGTTGAAAAATCTTGACGGCTTGTAGCTAAGTTATGCAAGTCACTCATGACGCTTGTGACCGTGCGTACACAACAGCAATACAAAGGTAACTGTTACCATAATACCAATTTTTTTTTGTTCTACTAAGAAAAAATAATAATAATTGATTTCTGTTGAACTGCCGTGCAGATGGCATTCATAAATAAAATACAATTCACCTCAATGAAAGAAAGATTAAATCGACTTACCCTAGCCTTATACAATTGATGCCATGACTTTGGTTAGGAGCATGACAAACTTGCTAGCTTTGTACAATTCAGCTTTTGAAATTTTCGAATTTATTGTACGCTTTAACATAAAGGCACCTCAATGAACATCGAAAATGCGTTATCGTTGAATTTCGACACAAAAGCTACTCAACGTGCCTGCAGCCTGAGTCGTTCTTTCTTTCCTTAGAATTTCAAATTTGATGTGGTCATGAGTTTTCTATTTTCAAAATTTCATCGATCATCTATGGCCTGTCGGAGTATGTGGCTAACATTGCTGGTGCCCTTTGTGCCAGTGGCTGCATTAGTCTCTTTAGATGTGGAGTTAAATAATTCTAAATCGACTACAAGTCTTTGACTCGTAATATGCATTTCTAGGTCAACAAACCAAGATTTCTTGAGATTATCGGAATTAACTAAGTACATGCAGTAGATGAAGGATTCACTCAAACCAAATAGCTACACTCACGCAGGTATTTTTCTGTCTCCTAAAAACTGGGAAAAAATTCTAAAGCAACTAAAAATCTTTCACCACGAGTACGCTTACGAAGGAATGCACGAATATTCAAATCACCTAAGGAAACTCAGGTCAGATCGTGGATGAAATTTTTGCTTGCTGTCTGCACTTATGCATTTCACCAAAATCCACTGTCAGAATGTGCACTATTTCACCCATACAATCTGTTCACATCCTTTACTAAAAACGTGTTTCTTCTTACTCATCCTCATGGATTTACGTACCAATAACCCAGATCCGCTACCAATTCACAAACACACCAAAAACACACACACAGTGCTCCCGGTCACAATCTGCACATGCCAAATAAGGTGTTCTGCTGGTCCAACCTGTCTACAGCCCACCCAAGACTGGAAGTGTGCATGAAGAATGTCTTAAGCTCACACGGCTGTTGGTCGAACTAGGTGAGGGACAGTCTAATCCCCAATTGGAGTGTTATTCATCTGAATGGCAAACCATTGTGATGTACTAAGAGCAGTGCTAGCCTAGACAACTAGTGTTAACTGTCATAAGACACAGTTAATCACATGTAATGACGCCATTGACCACATTTGTCATATTTAGTTGCTTTAATTACATTTATCAAACTTTTCGCATTTAAAGGCTCAATCAGATTTATAAGTCAAACTTCTGCAAACATTAGAGTATTAACTAAGTCGTTGCTTACATATGCATGTGTGATGTGTCTTTAAGGACATGTGCAAAAAAGTAATATACACCATAATGGGCACAAACCAGCAGAGCATTATTTTGCATTCGTGATTACCGAAATTGATTTTATTTCAGTTATCTGGCATGTTAAGTTCGTTTTCAAAATAAAACTCACGTAACGCCTACATTATGTCTGGTTTCCCTGGAGCATTCTTTAAAGCGGAAAAAAAAACTGTATCAATCCACCTGCAAGGCACAACATACCAGTGATCAGCATTGCCGACCCACACTGCTAGAGATCAGTGGTGCTTAGCCAAGCAAAGGAAATGACGCCAGAAGGGATTACGATAATGTAGACAAGTCATCATATCGAGCCTTACTGCTCAGGGAAAAGCTGTCAAGTTCCTAAGTAATAAATGACATATTGAACCTTGAACTGATTCACGTGTGAGATGAATATTGCAGCAATCTCATGTGACACAAGTTCAGTAACTGTAAAAAACTTACAAGAAAAAGGGTTTAATGCATTCACAAGAAATTCATAAAAATATATGGCTAACTTCTAGATTTTAGTAAAACCAGTTGTGAACATGTACTAGGGACTCACGCCGTACATGTACACAGTACAGAATTACTTCAAAACAAGCAATTTGAGACAAAAAAGCTGTAGCTTTATAAAAAAAAAACCGTGTTATTAAACGTCTGTCTGTGCACCGGAAAAATTAAGAGGCAAGAAAACACTTCAAAAGAAGTGATATTAGAATCAAAACCCACAAAGGTGAAAGAAATCGCTATGTTTTAGCCAATGAAAGTAGTGATACGAGAATAAAAATTGACTGCTACCAAGTTTTGTACGTGTGTGTAGTGGTACCAAGCCTAAACTATGCACTGACCGAAAAGGAGCTACAGTACAGAAGCTAGCACATGTCACGTATGCATTTTTATACACCCTAAAGTTTACTGCTGGGCCTCATTACGCACCTACGGAAGTGTTAAAAACTGTTGGTCATGCGATCCAAAACATAGCCGCTTGGCCGCCATATTGGTAACTAAGCCCAATTTTTGTTGAGTATCTCCCTTACTGGTAGTCCAATTTTAAGTTTCTTGTATCTAATTTTAATCACCTTTGCCCTACAACTTCTGCAGTTTGACGTTTTTTGTTACACCCATAATCTTCTGTTGTGGCCTACTCATAAGTTACGTGAGGTGATCGTAGCATATGCTTTGAGATCAACCTTGCACCCAGCCTCTGCGATGAATAATTATTCACCACCCCCTGGGTTTCTCTCTGTAACTGTGCTAAAACTGTGTATAAAGCTTGACATGGCCTCCAGTGGCTGCTGGCCATTATGTAACCTAACACATGTGTATGCGTTCTTTCTTATCAAACCTCAAGGCACTTCAGAAAACTAGTAAGACCTTCAAGCATTGATTTGTGCTGCAGAATTGTTAGTGGTCTTACAGTTCCCAGTTTGTGTAGGTACGTTTTTGGATTGGAAAACTCTTGAGCTCACTTTTAAAATTTCATTGGACGATGGCTTTTTGCTACACGTATCGATTGTATCTTGTTTTTTCTTTCTTCTGTAGAAAATGTAGATATAGAAGAACGACTGTTTTATACGCGTAACTAACGATAGTGTCCAGCTTCGTCCAGGGTTTTGCTTTGCATGTGGCTTTCTTTAGGTGTTTAATTTGTTTGCAGTTTTTGATCTGGTGTTTCCAGGACTTTTATTAAGGGCACCTACCCTAAAGTGAGGCGTAACTTTAAGAATTTTTTTCTTTTAGTGTAATTGCCTCAGAGTCATAATTTTTTTTTACCTTAAAGTATGTTGAAATACGAGTCTAGAGCATATTTTAAATGTTGATTTGTTCAATTTTTCGTGGGAGTACCGTACCGGTACATTTTTGGTAAGTTTTATTACACTTTTGTGCAGCTACTTTGATAACATCGGCAAAAACTGGTGCACATGAATGAGATTGGGTTCTAAATCATCTGTATACATAGCACTATTATGTAAACTAAAATAATTTTGCTACTACAATTTTTTTTATTTTATAATAGAATCACAATTTGCATATAGTGTAAACTTATATATCCCAATTTTTGGAATTTTTTTAAAACCACACCAGAAGTGTGTAGAAGTATGATTTTAGTCCACTTTATGGTCACCACATATAGGAACTTGCGTAAAAAATTTCAAGACATTACCTCAATTCTAAGTTGAGTTATGATGTTTTTAGTGATTGACCGCAAGCGATATTCTCGATCCGAGAAAACCAAGTTTGAATCTGAAACTTATAACCTTACGCAATGCTACCTAAACCCCCCCCCCCCAAAAAAAAAAAAATTTTTGAGCCGTGTAAGGTCACATTTAAAAAAAAAAACTGTTGTAGCATGAAGGGTACATGTTACTGGACCAGAATACCTTAGAATTTTTTTTTTTCGATGGGAATATTTTTAGGGTAGGTGCCCCCTTAAATTTGGATTAGTGGTTTTGTTTCGCCCATGATGTTCTTTGATCGTGGTTTTGTTTCTCCTTGTTCACCTGGCGTTAGCCAGACTTACATGAGGGAAAAATTTTCTTCAGACCTCCCACTTCCCCTCACCCTTTTACTTCCCCTTAGACCGAAGTTTTGTTTCCTGTACCTACCCTCCCTCCTTTCTTTCCCTCCTTTCTCTTGAGCGATCCATGCGTTTGGTCGCCGGTGACATGCATTGGACGACTTTCGAGTCCATCACGTTTGCTTTGGTCTTTATTTTCAGTTTTCACCGCATGACTCTAAAGGCAATGTTGTTGTTGTAGTTTGTTTTTGGGGAGCACGCACCTGAACTGTGTTATCGGTCCTAGACGATGAAAGGTACAATTTAGCTGGGAAATCGAAGCGAAAAACCTAGGAGCTTTAACGTGCCACGATCGACATGAGCACGAGACACCAAAGAGCTTATCTGGTCTCGAATACGCCAGGTGGTAGCAGGCCAGGACCGAACCTGGATCTTCCCCACAAGAGGCATGTTAAAACAATATACAACAACGAATTTAGTTATTTAAATCATCGGAGCTAGACTCACTTTACTGTCATCTCTATCACTTTTGCTTCGCTCTCCTTTTTGCTTTGTGATTTCAGTGGGTATGTAACTGAATATCGGGATAACACAGGTTACAAGTTATTTACATTGGTTTCGTCTTGTTTCTTGTCTTTTGTCCACTTTTATTTAGCTGTCGTACAGACAACAGCACATTTTACTAAACTTTCCCATGTTGTTGCAAGATAATACGGCTTTGTAAGAGGCTCTGCAGTTTAAAAGAGTATAATGCGCTCATCACTAATGACTTATCAACAAAATGTACAATTTTCTTCCACTAACGTTTATATTCAAACTTCAAAGCACATTCAAATTACTTAATGTTAATCATTTATGATTATTTCCAGGGTAAAGGCTCCTGGGGATATGCGCAAGCAAAGGTCAATTATTGCTACAAAAGTTATGGCACGACGTAATGCATAAAATATCAAATAATACCTTCAAGCATTAATTCGTGTTGTAATTATGTTACTGGCATTTTGTGACTGGTGTCGATTGTTTTCTTTTTTGCAACTGCAGATTCGTTTTACGAACTGCAGTTTTTTATGTGTGTAATATGCTGTGCTGGGTTTGTACGAATTACCCAAACATTGGAATAATATTTTACATCTGTAATGAATTCTGGATGTCTACACAGGAGTAGCAAGCACTAAGACAGTCATCAGCATTCGGCAGTAATCGTCACACCATGCAGAGCGTTTGTGTTGTATAAATTGAACAAAAGTTTGGCACATTTCAGGGCCCTGAGTAAAAATAATATTTCAGTAGAAAAGCTTTTTTTTTTTGAAATCGAGAGTAATGACACACCTGACAAAAATTAACTAATGTGGGAAGGGATTTGTAATGACTTCCCACCCAAAATCCGATCACCAGTACCGTTGAAACTGTGCAGCTGGCTAATTGCTAGTTAGTCCGCCAACTCCCATATTAGTTTCCATAGGACCACTGCTGTTGGATAGCAAAGCATTGGAAAGGAGGTCATCACGGAATTGGCCATTGAATTGCAGTACAGTACAACGCCTTAAACGTTCGAGTTTGAGAAGGACGAGTACACTGAGCGAAAGTAACAGACGTGAAGGAGGAGGGGTGCGGCTTCATTTCACGGGAGTAAATTTAGTCTACTAATTTTGATTCATCATTAAGCCAGGATCAACGTTTGGGATGATACTTTGGATGAACATCGTACTATGGCTGCATAACATCCTGTCTAATTTTACAATCGACCCGTTTTCCATTTAACTATATCTCGTTTGGAAGATAATTACATGTACTACATGATGTCTCCTGACCTGTTGGTCTAGATCTATACTATGATAAAATTCATACGGTAATTAATCAATTTGTACATTTAATCCTGTCCCTATGGTATACTCCCGTAGAAATTTTAGTTCTAATTTAATTAACCAATAGTAGAGGCTTTAGTACTTATAAACGAACAAAAAAAAGCTTGGGTAGACTTGACGACAGTCTGCAGATTCTACAGACACCATTTTCCCCAATTATTTTTGAAAAACAGTAGCTGTCGTGCTGGTCTGACATTCACTCTATGGATCCAGAACTTTTGAGAATATTGATGATGATGGTGATGATTGTGGTGATGGTGATGACTATGATGATGAGGATGATGATGGTGGTGGTGACGATGATGGTGATGCTGATGATGATGGTGATGATGGTCGTGATGATGATATAGCGGTGATGGTGATGATAATGGTGGTGGTGATGATGGTGATGATCACCTTCCAAACTTCACTATCATCATCACTACTACCATCATCACAACCATCATACCACCACCACCACCATCATCAGCATTATCATTGTCATCATCATCATCACCGCCATCATCATCACCGCCATCATCACCATCAGCATCTCCACCACCATCACGGGAGAGTATACCACAGGGACAGGGTTAATTGTAGAAATTGGTTAATTATGTATTTTATCATAGTATAGATCTAGACCAACAGTAAGGAGACATAATGTAATACACGTAATTATCTTCCAAACGACATATAGTTAAATGAAAAATGGGTCGATTGTAAAATTAGACAGGATGTTGCGCAGCCATAATACAATGTTCACCCGGTGGCCATCTTTGTAACGTCACTAAGCTGCCGAATTTTATCATCCCAAATATTGATCATGGCTTTATGCTGGATCGAAATTTATTTGATACTTTTACTCCTTACAAATAAAGCTGAACCTTTACTACGATTTTCGCCCGGCGATCATCTTTCTGACGTCGTAATGACACTAAGTTACCGAATTTTACAAAGTATCATCCCAAACATTGATCCTGGCTTCACGATGAATCAAAAAGACTAAATTTACTCCTGAGAAATGAAACCAGACCATACATTTTTGCCCACGTGGCTCTACGTCTATAACAGTATTACTGCTTCGCAGGCAGCTCGGCATGCGAGCGAAGAGTCACTAGCAACTGTTGCCAAGTCAACTGGACATAGGAATTTCTGCCCTACGACCAATCCACTTGACAACAATTGATAGTGACTTGCATGATAGATAGTGACTTGCATGCCAACTTGCCAAGTTGCGTGAAACAAAGCAGTTTCAAACGCGATCAAGAGTGTGACGTCGCTAGCGTGCATAACGGTTTCGAGTTTCAATCAAGCCACTCTACTGCTATCGTACACTGTTACACTGGTTTTATTTTCAAATTTTTGAAAAGCACACACACCCCAATCAAAATTGGAATACTGTGAAAGGTCGCGCACTTCTAAGTCGGATTTACGTGCGGCAATAAAATTACGGACGGTTGTTGTGTAGTTACCCGTGTTATAGAGAGTTCGGTTCAGTATCTCGAAATGTAAAGTTCTACGTGGGTCGTTCTTACATTGTCAATAGATATGTAGTGTTATTTTTGCCCTACCAAAATTGTTCAGAAAACAAAAACTGGATGGATCTCACCTGATATGAAAGAATCAACCTGCTATGATAGAAATACTTATTCATTTAGTAGATGCGGATTTCCACAGGTGAATTGTTTCAAACTGTTAAACTATTGCACTGTTAAAACACGAAAAGCCAAAGGCTCAACAAGAGTTAAATAAATACAGATGAAGACCTATTTAAGTTGCTTTTTGGACTTGTATGTCAGACTGCTTGAGCGGGGAATCGAACCCACGACCTTTGAGGCCGTGTCAGTATGGTTCTGCAGCAGGAACTCGGCCTTTGGTTTCAAAGGTCGTTTGTTTCATTCCCTGCTCAGACAGTCTGACATACAAGTCCAAAAGGCAACGTAAATATGTCTGCATCTTTGTTTATTTAATTATTGCACTGTTGTGCAGTGAGGGGAAAATCAGGGAACAGAACGTTGTAGAAATAATTAAAATGTTTTTTAGAAAACTTAAAAGGAGAAAAATTAGTGGTGGATCTAGTGGTGGGTTTGGGTACAGCTGCACCCCCAATACTCCAATTTGGGACGCTCTGGCGCTCCCCTGGATCTACTGGCGACTGGGTCGGCGATAGCTGATAATGTGATAAACCGACCAAACACACCAGCACACCAGTCTAGATCCGCCACTGCGATAAGTAATATGGAGCAGATGGGAGGGAGGGGAGTGGAATGCGGCAGTTATTCAAGATCTACAAGAAAGGAGCCACGTCATTTAAGAATGTTATTATTCCTGAATTCACCTGTTTGAATTCACCCGTCTTTAAACGGGGGCGGCTTCAAGTATATAAATAAACAAACACCCATATTCATCATGTCACTTCAGTTACATTTCTCTTCTTAAATCTGTTGCGAGTGAAAAAACGTACCACAACGACAAAAATGATGCTTGTGTGTACTGTACTTTTCTACAGCAAAAACGGCGTATATGCACAAAAGATACGTTACCAGAAATTTTTTCCTATTTTTATGGCAAGTTTGACTTTATTTTTTCCCGAGGATCTGTTTGTCCTAGCCACAAAAACAAAACAAAAAACCTCCTTCGCAAAGCCATTTAACAGACTTGCGAACTTTTTGACTAAGCAGGGTGAATTAGTTTTTGTTTATGTTCTGCCAAAGAACTACTAACAGAATCGTGTGCTAATAAGCCTGATTATATTCTGTAAGTCTATTAGATCATATCAAAAACCAAAACTGGTAAAAGGGGCCGCCAAGTTTCGAATGGTTCGGCCCTTCAAAGGAGTGATATCAACACACCAAAACATTCGCCAAGTTAATCGCACCGCTTAACAATTCGAAGGTTAAAATGAAAACTAGAACATTACTACTTTCGGTAGCAATGTTCAAGTTTTCATTTAACGTCCAAAGTATTATTCGGTACGATTAAGTTGGCGAATGTTTTGGTGTGTTGATATCACTCCTTTGAGGGCGGACCCTTTCGTACCTTGGGGGGCCCTTTTACCAGTTCTGGTTTTTGATATGATATCACTCCTTTTTTTTAAATGTGTATTGACTCAACTCCACTACCGTGCAGATGAGTAATAAAGTGCCACGTCAACAAGAAATTGGTTTTCAACAATTTGCTACTACCTTTTGCCTATATGCCGAACCATTCTCAACTTAGTCACCTCTTTATTGGTTTTTGGTTTGGTTTTAAGTTTGTTGTAATTTGTTGTATTTAGTTAGTTTTGGTGTGTTGATATCACTCTTTTAAAGGGCCGAACCACTCTCAACTTGGTGGCCTCCTTACCAGTTTCTGACCTTGTTTCTGTTGCTTTGTTTTTACACTTTTTATTTTTCGTGAATTGGACGTGAATACAATTTCTTTGTAACGTTGGTTAGATTTATCGTGATACACTAGTGTGTGCCTAGGCACTTGTTCTCATTGTTGGAACTTTGGCCGTCCAATGAGAGACGATGCCGACAATACTAACAATGATTATAACAATATATGCGTACTTATGCGCCCTCCCACGCCATCCCTGTTACTTCCCCAGGCTCCAAACCATAAAAGGGGAGTTCGTACTGCACCCATTCGTCCAGTTTCATAGCTGGAAGCCTTCCCGTTATCTCGGAATCGATGAATAATCACCCTATGGGATTTAACATGGGGATGAGCGGACTAGCTAGCTAGCTAGGTAGTAACACATTTTCAACATTATTGAGGGGCAGATTTTGCATTGAAAGCAGCATAGCTGGCATTCAAACACGAGTTAATTTTTGTCAACTGGGTCATTGCTCTCGATTTCAACACAATTTAATCTTTTGTATCGCATTATTATTTTTCCCCAAGTACC
The DNA here is from genome assembly GCA_023313725.1 of Lithobius niger. Taxonomy (NCBI): domain Eukaryota; kingdom Metazoa; phylum Arthropoda; class Chilopoda; order Lithobiomorpha; family Lithobiidae; genus Lithobius; species Lithobius niger. The sequence goes on from JAHWFP010225260.1 coordinate 11,095, forward strand.
TGAAATGTGCCCAACTTTGCGTCAATATATAAGACACTGACGCTATGGCATCGCGCTACAATAGTTTACAACCTAAACAATTGAATTGATGTGATGTTTGTTGTGATGTTTGTTGCCTAACTTGGCGCGACACACTAGCGTGTGTCTAGATTCAATGATAATTGCTTATTTTCAAATGGTTGGCTTACCGAATTTTATTAACCTAGAGAAAAATCATAAAAACCCTCCTGCCTTAATGCCTCAATGTTCTATATTTAAAATTTGAAGTTTTTCAGATGAATGGATACTTCGTAAATTGGTGACAACCGCATTGCCAAATGAAAGGAATTTTATTATCCTTGTTAAGCTTTTCTGTTGGTGTATTACTTACTTGACCGATAATTCTAGAGTGTCCACATTGGTGGCTCCTGTTCGGGGTGAGGAGGTGGGGGAGTAGGGCACAGCTACCCTATACTAAATGATAGACTGCTTTTTTTTTTAACTCACTTCAGAATACACCCAAAGTACGGTAGGGCGGGAAAAAAGTGTCACCTAGACAACCACAATCTTAAAAATGCCAAAAAAAATTCTATTGGTTAAAAAACAGGAGTCGATGGCCATCACAAGACTAAAAGAAAGGCTTAAAAAAATTAACGATAGGTTAAAGAAAGATGCAAGTTACGGGATTCGAGCTGGGGTCCTCTTGCACCACAGCCGTTGAGACTACAGCTGCGCTATAGTCACAAACATAAGAACGCGCTTTCGAATCATTCATAAGGCTATACAAATCTGAAGGTCGGAAACGTATTGTCTATTGTAGATAGCTGTTTTCATTAATAAGCCAACGTTTTCTCTTCAAACGTCTCACAAACACTTACGACACGAGTTTGGCAATGTGGCATGGTAAGAACTAGTGTGTGTCTCGTCGAAATTTAGTATATTTTACTGACTGTGAAGAGAGCAATAAACCATCCATCCAGCTCGTAGCCACTTCCGGTCCCCAACTGAATTCTAATATTATTAATCTAACAGTTTTTTTTAAAGGCATACAACAAAAGAAGAAAGATGATTTCTTAGCTAAATAGGCATACATTAGCAACATAACAAAAAATAAGATTAAAGAAAGACGAGTACCAAAATGGCTGCTCACTGAGATAAATACCAACGTGGATGCTCACTGAGATGAATGCAATCTTAAGAATCCAAAGGCCGGAAAAGAATTCTTGGTAACGAACGGTTTTTGTGCAACAGCTTAAATCAAAGGCCCGGACTGCCAGCCCTGTGCCCAAGTGCCAAACGTTTTAAAAAGGCCTCCTAACACAATTCCGTGGGGAAGGGGTAAATTATGCGAGCCTATAAAGGATCAGCCATTACTTATGGCCGGGAGGGAAGGGGAGTGCAGAGAAAATAAAAATGTGACCACCAAATTTTGCAATGCCCTTCAAAATCCTGAAAAAATCTTAACCTTCCCAATAAAGGTTAAAAAATAATATGACTCCCGCAAAAAAATGCACTTTTTGTATGAGTTACTACTAGTTGTAAGGAAACGTGCTTCGTTTTTAACGAAACGACAAGGTTTTGTTAAAAATGTTCTATGAAACACCGATATTCTTTACACCCGTCTTGTGTCAAGTTTCAAACAATAAGCCAAGGAACTAAGAGGCAAGGCTTTACTAGAAAGTATATTGTAAATACTACATGGTGGTCCATAAAAAACTGACGACCCAACATTTTCAAAGTCCAACTTTTCTAATTAGCACCCCTCAGAACAAGGAGAGCGCAGAAATCAAATCTAACGAAACAGCAAGATTTCTGTCCTCTCCTGGTACTGAGGGATGCTAACTAGAAAAGTTGAACTAAGAAAATGTTGGGTCGTCAGATTTTTGTGGACCACCCTGTACAGTAGATAGTAGCAAGAACTAATGCTTCATGGGCTTCTGGTAGCATTGATACGGACTGCTTCAAAACCGGGTAAACTGTATGTTATGGAGGGACTGAGGAGGAAGCCCTCTCCCCCCCATCATAACGAGAAAGAAATCGTCAATAGAAATTTCACTTGTAACTATAAAATATAAAAAGGCCCCCTTCAAATCTACGGGAGGGCCCATGTACCATTGGAACCCTGGCAATATGGCCAGTCCGGGCCTACGCCATACACAACACTTTTATGCAATTGCAATTGAGTCTTAGGATGTATCACCCCACCCTACTCGCCAAAAAAAAAACTTTGAAGTGGTTGAAATATTATAATAATGCATCAAAGTGTCTAATCTTTAACACTAGAACACCTCCGATATTTTTTTAATTTTCTTTTACTCTTTTCAAATGTGTTATGGCTCAGTGACTCAGCCTATCAATATAAGCTTTATATTTTCCCTCGCTTCAATTTCGCTTTCAGTTTTCCGCCACATAACTGTTTATCTTCTGTCAAAATGAAATTACATGGTAGTGAAAGTGACGAAAAACAAAAGAAACGTCGTAAAAGAAGAGATGGCTATTTAACCATACGGTTGAGACGAATGGCGAAGCAAATCGTAAGAGAAGAAAGGAAGACTTTTCAATCGGATTCTCAACTGAACTTTTTCAAAAGAAGAGATCAAGAATTTACTTCAAAAATTATTTGGTTTATCGTTCTCATCTTTTGCTTATCGCTTTTTGGTTACCAGACGTACGACAGATTAGCTTATTATTTTACTTACCCAGTGGTTGTCAACGTTTTTGAAAAGCAAACCACTTCACGGAAATTTCCAGCATTCACAGTATGTTACGCTGAAACGAACGAGGTCTTCAATATACTAAACAAAGATGTTGACTATGAAACAGAAGAAAAATATATAGCAAGAGGGATAATCACTGAATCTCCATTCACCTATGTAATTATGGGATTACGAGCATATCCTGGATATAATGCAACCTACGTTTGGAAAGTTATCAACTCAAGAGCCGCTCTTTCGTCTGCCGTCCTTGTCACCAAAGTAAGTAGCTTACGTCTGCTGTATTTCTAGGTCAAATATTGGTGCATTCAGATATTTCCTTTACTACGGGCACAGAATTTAAAATGGGATTTCAGAACATATGTTTGGTAGTCGAGGTAAAGCACCATTACAGCTAATCCAGGAATGACTGGAAGATGTATCGGAACTAATGAGTTTTCAACTACTATCGGAAAGCTTAGTACAAAAAAAAATGTGTTGGTTACAATTCCGTATTTGTTTCATGACGTCTTTCAATTCAAAATTATAAACATCCATTCTTGATTTCTTTCACTGCGGATTTGTAACACTTTTTGAGAGGAAAAACATTGAGCCCATGAACCAGGTTTACATTTTTATACAACATTGTTTTATAAACATGAATTAGCACGTGTACATCTTAAATATATAACAAAAAAGGAAAATAAATTGAGAACAAACAGAAGTTCTACGAAAATTTCATATATATAAAAAATAATGATTCGGCAAACATTTGCAAGCAAATTAACACTATTACAAATTTCAAAAAAGGGTAACCACTGATGAACTGATAAGCAAGAATTTTGACAAACCAAATGAATAGTGTGCTAATTGGCTGAACATATAACGACCAAAGTGCTGAAATATTAAGCAGTTGAATGAAGATTTGACACACAGACCCAAGGTAGATAAAAAAAAAATCATAAGTACCAACAGTAAGAGAAATTCGTAGCAGGATATCTTTAGTAATATTGTTGCAAAAAAATTCACAAGCTAAGATGGCATTTGCAGCCAACACCTAGCAAAATATAAAAATAATAATTGCAAGTTTAATGTAAATCGTGTTTCGGTTTTGGACAGAATGATAGAAAAAAAACAAATCTTAAGACCACTTTACGAAAAAAGGTACTAAAATGATTACATCAATAGCTAGCGGAGTCGCTCGCTTTGCTCGATCATTCCGTGTCGTCTCGCTACGCTCGAGGAGCTGTCATGCTGCAACGCTTGAGCTACTGACAGACATTCCACGTCTAAAACGATCAAGCAAATGGTCAGAGTGCAGTCCGCGTTTTTCATAAGGCTTTACTGCATAAACAAATGATAACCATAAATCATTCCAACAGTCTGGCCATCTGAGAGCTACGTGCACGTCGATCGATGCGTCCAATAATTTCTTTCATTCCAAGAGCTTCACAAAATCGATAAACTGATTATTTCAATGCAAACTAATTGTAATTATTGCTTACAGTTCGTCCATCACATTCCTAAGCACACCTGCATTTCATCTTTATTATTCAAAACATACGATTTGTTTGTTTGAACATTTGTACGTCTTCTCCTCCAGAAATAATCCCCTATGAAGGGGGGAGATGAAAGATTGAGAGCAAAGCGAGACACACATTGAAAAAGTTTACTTTACGTGCAAATCACTCACTCTGCTCGCTCAATCCACGCACCACTGTGCTTCAGAAGCACGAATGTTTGGCACCCTTGGCAAAATACGTCGTCCTTTTAGGTTATTTTTGCGTGCATCCTTTTCCAGATCATCTCTTTTGGCTCAAGGAGATTTTCATGTACAAACTAAGATGAGAGATGAAAGATTGAGAGAGAGAGAGCAAAGTGAGACACTCATTAGAAAGTTTATTTTACTTGAAAATCGCTCACTTTGCTCGCTCAATCCACGCATCTCAGTACTTCAGAAATACGAATGTGTTGACACCCTTTTAAAACCAGTTCTATGGGTCTGTTTTTTCCATGCATCAAGTCAGTTGATACACAACAATTTTAAGATGTATATGTGATATGTTGCAAAATACGTCGTCCTTTTAGGTTATTTTTTGCGTAGATCCTTTTCCAGATCATCTCTCTTCGCTCGAGGAGGTTTTCATAAACAAACTATGACATCATGAACAAACATCATGAGGGTTTAAAAAAAACTTTGATGCTATTTTTAAGGGTTTTTCGTGTTTTTGAGGGTCATAATTTCAAGTTACAGCGAGTAAAATAGGCCTATACTGAGCGCAATTTAATTATCTTTCGTTTGGTCCTACTCCCATGCATGTAGGTGCTTTGGTTCCTGAGGAGTAGACGTACAAACACACATACTCACACGTACATCATACGTCCTTAATGATGTAGATGACGAAAATACCGGCCCATCCGTAATATAAACCCCTTTGTTTGCTACCTGTTATAAATACAATAACAGAACAATTGGTCACTATTAGAAATGGTAAATGCAGTAAGAAGTGATCGCCTGGACTATTCAACTAATTTCAGTGCTTTGATCTTTGAAATAGTAACCTTGAAATTCACACATGTGGGACAAATGTGTTTCGTTTGCATATCTTAGAAAAGAGTACTGTATTTTTTACATGCAATCCATCTAGAAACACTTGAACACTAGAAACGGCTTTTCAATGAATTTTTCTTTTTCTGCCCATTTTCGGTTTTTTTTCCTAGTTAATTTCTGGTCGCACGAATAGGTGCAACTTATTGCTCGTCTATTAATTATAGCACATAATGTGTTTTGATTTGCTGTACTTTGTGTCTTTTCAATAAGTACAGCTAAATCTTAAACTCCATGTCAACTTTGGTCGTCAAATTGACATGAAATTTGAAATTCCATGTCGAATTCCATGTCTCGTACACTATTGTGTTAACACTAGCGCTGCCCACATAACTGTCTTGTAAACACACTTGAGTTGCGTCAAGAAAAACTTAAAGTTGAATATTAATGTTAAGACTTAAAACTATCAGGAGATTTACATACAATACTGGATTGAATTTAGCATGGAATTCACGATCATGAGCCATGCCACTTCCTTGCACGGGCAATACATATGTGTCTACGGCATATCCTATGCTGCAGATGTAGGTGTTTGTAACTGTCAAATTGGTCTTAAGATTATGTGCCATTTTTTACGTTTTAGCGTAGAAAACTTGTGCACTTTGTGTGTATGCAGGTTGGCTCGATTTTGCATATGAATAACGTCACACTTTTTCAGTATTTATTCATCTTTTTTGCAATTTATGCCGTGTTTTGTCTACTTTTTTACTACTTTCACCTACTTTGCCAACTTTTGCTATTTTGTAAAGAAGTTATGATAACAGTGTACTGTGTAGGCTATATCAAAGGACTGTGAAGAGGTTACGTGATAAGTTGCGTCTTGTTCCATTCCATTTTTTGCATGCCGATAATTAGCAAATGAATAGTTTGCTTGTGATCTTGCTGTTACTCATGATTTTTCTACTTCATGCTCGTCAGTGTTTGTAAAGGGGAGACTTGGTGAGAATATCCTTTAATTTTCAAGAAGAAATTAAAAGGGTAAAAAAACAACACGTGTGAAAAAAATGTCAAGTAATGGGAACAATTAGTAGTAATTATTTTTATCAACAGTAGAAAAAGTATTAGCAGTACAGAAGCAGCCTCATTATTCTGAACTACAGGGGATAGCCTGTTTGAAAATTTAAAAATACAATAAACTGTACACAACTCGGTTAGAAATACAAATACTCACTGAAACTCAAAATAAGTTTATCTTTTTCTAGTTAGGTACAACCAACTTAAGTCTGTCGGACATTGCAACAGCTTGGGGCACCTGTACAACTTTTCAGAGTGGTAAGTAGAGGGACTCATCAAAGATGATGGTTTTTAATGCACTAACTCGGTTCAATGAAGTACAAATTGAAAAACGTTATAATGTTAACTATTAAAAAGTATGGCATAAAACTGGTTTACCAAAATATTACACTGGCTTTTAATCATGCAGTTGGTTGAAAGAAGTGTTCCAATGAGTGGACCTGCCTTTCTGTACCTTTTGTGGCGGATCGGGTAAAAGGAGCTTTCAACATAAAGTCGTTCAATTTACTTACACTGGTTTTATTCGCCAAACTTTCAAAGTTTTACTCGAATAAATGCCATTCGGTTTAAAAGCCATTCAGTTTGACTTTAAATTAATTCACTGATTTATTCAGTAAATGAAAATTCTATCAAATTTAAAAATATCTGGAAAATTTTAAAATACTATAACTATCTGAAGCAAGCAGTCTGCATTAAAGACTGGCCTTGTGAGGATACACAATACACTAGTCTGAGAAAGAAAGAAAATACTACTGCCCCGACTGGGACTCGAACCCAGGACATCCCGTTTACTAGCTGGGATTTCTTTCTTTATTTATAACTTTCTATAGTTTGATTATTTTTAGAGTACCACAGCTAGGTAGGAAGCCAACAGTGAAAATCATGTACTTTAGTTGATAAATTTCACTGGTTAGAACTGGTAACCATCTTTATCAATATGCCACCTTGCAAATTATGAGTTCCAATTGATGAGTGGACTTATGAAAAAAGGTTGCATGTCACAAATAAATAACCAGTCCAAAAGGTTATGTTACTGACACGGTGAAACGCCATCTTTACAGGTGGCTTACTCTGCTGTGTTATTTCCTGTGTATTAATTTCACCATTGGTTTATTTCTGACTTACCTTAATATTATTTACTGAAGTTTCATTCTCTTATTTTAGAGCACAGTTGGATAGTTCAATTAGCTGTGGGCCAAAAAAGAATTGTGTGCACCTTTACAAGTAGCTCTGACACTGATATAATTTACAACGTATTTCTGAATTTTAAATATTTTTTCTTATTTTTGGGAAGGAGGGTTTTAAGTCCTATAATCCCGTGGTTTTCTCGTATGAATTAGTTTTGCTGGGATTCATCAGGATATTTAATGAAATTTTGTAGGCAAACAAGAAAATGAAAATGTTGAGAGTCGACAATGCAAATCATACGAGTAATCAAAGTATAACAATATTTTAAGTCTTTTGAGCAGTCATATCCTATCTAACTGGGTTCTCCAGAATTCTTGAAGGAGTTCAATATTACTACCAATTGAATAAAACCTAGAGCTATTCATATCTCAGTTATCACGGTTTCAGAATTACATAATGTGGTTTTTATTTTTGTTGTTGTTTTCTTACAGTTGCTACCAGCACTAACGGATACGAAGAAATAATATTTCACAAATATCGACGACGTTTCATGGATAGTACAGTTATATTTGTAAGTTTAGCTAGTGGTAATATGTAGGTTCACAGTATTTTAGTCATAACACAGTTAAGCAAATACAGATGCAAAAATACTTACGTTGATATAACTCATATGTCAGATGCGTGAGTGGGAAAATGAACTCTCAACATTTGAGACCAATGGCTGAAGTCACACTGAAATAAGCTTGGTGTGGCTGAACGATTTGCCATCAGTATTTTGTGTCGGCAGTTCAGTTCCCCACTCAAGTTGTCTGACATTTAAGTTCAAAAGTGACAGGTGAAATGCATTTTCATTTATTTATCACTAACTGGGTCTACAGGAGGCTGATGGTCAATCCAGTGGGGAAACCAAATAAAATATCAGTCTGTAGATGGGAAGTGGGGATCCACTAACTTGCCATATTCCATCATCATAACCAAAGTTCAATTCATTAAGCCTACACCTAAAACGGCGGCTGTTTCTGAGAAGACAGGCAGAAAAACCTAAATATGACCACAATGGACTAAAAAGGAGTAAAAAGTCCAAAAGGGGAAAAGGGAATAACGCCGCGCACTTATAGTCAACAACAAGCAAAGCCCCCACAACACCAACAACGACAACGACAATAATAGGATTGAAAGTATTGGGAGTTAACAATCAATTGGACAAATAGTCCAGAGACAACAATCATAGACATTGTTGCAAGTCAACTGTGGATAAGAGAAATTCACAGATAGCAGATATCAACAAGATGCATCACGTGACTGATAAGAGAAACCCAGACTAGTGTAAGTGAAGCAAATAGTCGATAATGGACGGACGACAGAAGCAGCAGGTGAGAAATACCCCTCGCCCCACAACACTTGCAATCTTCTAACGATTACACAAATATAATGTGAAAGGTTGTCTCCATAATTCTGATCCATAGGCGACGTAAAACTTATAATATAAATATTTTTTTAATACTAATAATTTATAGATCAGTTTCAAGAAAGTAATTGTTAATCAATATTGGCTTTTCTACACTTCTCTATAAACTGTAGTGGTGGATAAAAAAAAGAGTAATTTTAAGGGAAAATTAGTTAATTCAGACGTTGCTGTCCTTTGATGCCCTTGGGTACAAGAACTGAGTAAAAGCGGCTGCTCTCTTGCATCATATCGCGTTAAAAATTGTGTCACATTGTAACTAGCGACACTGCCTGGTGAAATTTGGGCAATAAAACTGATTTTATCAACAAAACAACTTTTCTATACTTTTCTGCAAACTGCACTGGTGGTGCATGAGTCAAATTAAGTATAAATAAAGTGCTAATGATTTACATCACCTTTTTTTGTGATCTAAGGTTATTAAAAATTGAATTTACGTTTTCAATAAGTAAGTAGTATTCGGAAGTGCTGTCCAGGGATGCCTTGGGACAAAAGGCACATTCTAGAATTTTATGGGTTGCGAGTTATTGCAATGGATAAAGGCTTTCATTTGTAATCGCTCCCAACGAGTGATGATTGATTCTGCACTTTCTGATGAAGCCAACGTAATCAGTGGGGTCCCGCAGGGATCAGTCCTCGGCCCACTGCTATTTATCCTTTTCCTGAATAATCTCACCAGCATAAGTGAAGTGGTGAACCAGGAAAAATTTGCCGACGATTTGAAATTACACGCTTCTATTATAAATAATTCTGACTGCATCAGGCTTCAACAAGAAATCGATAATGTCAATGCTTGGGCAGTAAAGTGGCAATTGCCGCTTTCTAAAGAAAAATGTTTGAGCTTTAGTGTGGGAAATAAATCTGAATATCATAATTACATTCTTGGTACGAATGACTTGTTATCAGTTACACGCGTTAAAGATCTCGGAGTTTGGTTTCAACCAGGCCTCAAGTTTACCACCCATTGTCACCATATCACTATGATGGCTAACCGTAGATCTGCTATTGTAAAACGATGCTTTACATCGGGCAATTTAGATACCAAACTTTGGGCGTACAAAGTTTATGTTCGACCACTTCTCGAGTATGCTAGCCAAGTTTGGTCACCGAGTTCACTGAAGGATATTGACCAAATCAAGTCGGTTTAGAGGCCCTACACTAACTCTTTCCCGGGGCTTAATAAAAAACCATATGCACAATGGTTGAAACTCTTGCATTTGGACTCTCTCGAATTATGCAGATTAAGGGAGGGTCTAATTCTTACTTATAAAATTTTACATTATAACTTACCGCTTGCCCTTTCGTTCTTTGAAATCAACACTGATACGCGTACACGTGGACACAAATTGAAGCTGATTATTCCAAAGTTTAAACTGGGCTGTAGGAAGGCCTTTTTCTCCATTCGAATCACACCAGTTTGGAATTCCCTTAGTGAAAATATTGTCTTGGCACCATCACTCTACATCTTTAAAAAGTGACCATTGTCTGAAAGCACATTTACTCCGCCCCGAATTTTGTCCATGAATGAAAGACTGATTATGATTGTGATTAGATGCTGCACTTTAACCTTTCTTTTTTGTATTTTGATTTGTAGTTTTAGTTTTATATACTTTTAAGTCTTCATATTCGACGTAGTATCACTGATTGTAGTACTGATTGTTTTGTTTATTTTCCTTGTTTTTAATGGCTGGTAAGTCATAAGTGGTTTCTTGAAACCCTCTCTTGCCATTTGCTTTTTTGGAGCAATAAATTTGTTATTATTATTTACATTTTCAATAAGTAAGTATTATTCAGAAGTGCTGCCCAGGGATGCCTTGGGACGAAAGGCACTGCATAATTTCGTGAGAGCCAACTACACTGGCATAAATTTGCCCAAGCTATGCAAGCTATCTGCTGATTTAGACATTACTGTCCTGCGATGCCCAATGTACAAAATACCCTGGATACATAATACGCTTGGTTGTGTCACTTCGTGGGAATTAGCTAGACCGGCGGAATTTTATGCCTGGTAACTCTAGTTACCTATATATCGACGGAAAATCCACATAAAAGAAAAGCGTTACATTGTATATATCAATAAGATTGTACCTCAGAGAATATGTAAATTGTCAGCTTAAGATATAGCATCTTAAGAGACTTCAGGTTAAGGATCCGTAAGCAATCTGAATGAGATTAGTTGTAGAAGCCTGGTATACAACTTTTTTTATTTCGTTACTGTAACTCAACGCGTTCTATGTCATTTGCCAAAAAATTATCCCAGTGACAAAAACACTGACCAATGCAATGTGATATTTCGATTGACACCCACCTAGTCAACCAAACTGGAAAACAACCAAAGAATAAACCAACATTTTGCAATTTGACGTCTGTTATAATTAACGCATAGAAATTGAAAAGTATTTCTGTTACTTCCTGAGCTAGTAAGAACTTAGTAATAGTTCAATGCTTCAAGAGATGTGATGGATGCCAACTCGGATAAAGAAGCAATTAAAGTCATGAGCACTGTGACCAGTATAAAGTATCAGGCTTGCATGGCAAATAGGAGTTAACAATTAATTAGGAATGCACACAGCTTTAATCATGTAATTACCAATGTGTGACATCAACCCGTTGCAGGTAATCTAACACATATACAAAGTGGAAGCCTCTGTAAAATCATTGCCCATCCAGCTGTATAAAAAGTTATGTAAAACTGTTTTTACATTTTAGACCGCAAAAGTCTTCTAATCTTGTATAAGTTATATTGCTCTTGTCGAACTGTAGTAACCTAGTATTAGCACATTTAAAATAGATTTCTCACACACTTCACCTGTCTCATAATCGAATGTTATTTCACCATCGAAACTAAACTCCAGATAAACTCATCGCTGTAGCTTTTGCCTTTGCCAATATGGCACTGATCAGGAATTGTCATGGTGGCGTATTACCAATTCCATGTCCCCTTATCAGAAAAGTCTGATAATTTCAGCAGCATCCAGACCTATGGAGTCATTGCAAATCGGTTTTCATCCTTGTTTGATTATCAGTTTGAAAGAAATCGCCAGGACAGACAGATATGTTTGAAGTGTAGTGATGAACCTTTGCCATATGTCGCCCATCATAAACGAAAATTGTTGTAAATCACTGTAAATTACAGCTCAAGGAAACAAAATAACACGAAGCAAAATCATATAGTCGTATAGAATTTCATTGTATACCATCAGCATTCTCTAATATGGAATGGTAGACAATGTAATTTGTACCATGATGTAAGTCAAGAATATTCTACAAATATGATGCAGCCTGTACGCACAGGTGATAGCATGCATCCTTCCATTAAGTTTCATCAGTGCAAATGTTCCATTTCATTGAATGCTGAGTGCAGTAGTTAAGCTGCAAAAACATTTGACACAGTGTTGATTTCACGAAAATGTAGCAGGTCTGAATTGCTGTTAATTTATCATTTTTGTTCAGTGCACTAATTATGAGTTTTCATCGGCTCAGGATTTTTCAATTTTCAATTCACAAAACTTGCAATTCCAGTGACGATAACACCTTATCGCTGTCTCGTAATAATACCTTAAAACTGGGACTATTCTTCTGAGCATACACTTTGCTGGGAGTGACTGATTACTTGCATTCCCATAGTAGAATAAACTGCATAACTTCACTCATATTTTGCACGGCTGAATACTTTGCTGAAATTGGCCTGTTTGTTATTTCGCAAATTGCAGACGTTACAAATGCTGAAAGATGGAAGATTTCATATATGCTTACACGTTATATGCATCTGGATACATGTGCTGTGGCAGTGCGGTGTGTATATTTTTACTATTCCAGCCGTGCACTTCTTGAGTTCTCAAGTTGATTGAAACCAGAATTATAGCCTTAACCGTGTTATTTGCTGAATTTCGAGTCATGCTTTCAAGGACAAATAAATATGAAAACAACTTCATGGAATATGTTTATGTTATTATTTATTTATTTATCCAGTCTTATTTCCACGAGCCAGAAGCAAATCCTATGAGAGGCATGTATTTAACCCACACTCTTGGTAATAAAATTGATGTTGGAATTATCATCAAACAAGTAAGCAAAGGTTAAAATGTATTGTATAAAATGTATTGTAATTGAGCTATGTAGAAGCAATGTGATTAAAAATAACAGCACTACCGTGAGATGCATTAAAGCTAAGCCATTAGAGAGAAACGAGTTATATAAAATACCTTGAGCCCTCCATCTAAGACCCTACAAAAATTGTGCCCAAAAATCAAATTCAAAAAAAGGATAAGCTTAAAATCCCACAGAAGCTCATAAACCATTTATTTAATCCTGTTCCCCAACTAGCTCTTTCTTATAAAAAATATAAGCTCTACAGGGAAGCAGAAAAATTAAGAGTGAGATTTCTTAGCTGGTCCATGTCAATGCGCCATTAAGCCTCAATCTCCCCCTTCCCCTCCATGTGGATAATCGGATGCATAATATGCACTCATTACATTTTGGATTGATATATTGAAAAGAAGCTTTACGCTTGATATATTTCTTTAATGGGCTCGAGTAAATTCGCTATCTTAGTTTTAACAAACCTTTTTGCCAATTTTTTTACATCTGTATGACACACTTGAAATTGAAAATTGAAGTTGAAATTGAAAAAGAAGCTCATCGCTCTTTAACAGTGAATTTTTGCTGGCAGGGCAAGGTTGTTACTTGTACCAGTGCACACACTAAAAAAGTAAAGCCTAATCTAAAAATCTAAAAGACTTTATGCACTCCATTGGACTTTCTGTAAAGATATGTAACTGAACATACTTATCGCACTCCAGGGACAGAAGGACACTGTTACGGGTAAAATCCACAGTTATACAAGATTCTCTTCCCTACATATTACAAAATATCTAAAACACTACATGTACTCCGTCAGAGTTTGTACAAAGGTGTGTAAAATAGAAAATTACTAGCATAAAAGTAGTAATAAAAAAATGAATGGCAGCAAGAAAACTAATGAACCAAAAAATCGAGCATCTTTAAAAATTATATCAGGTTGGTTAGATTAACAAGCCACTTGAATACACTCACAGACGAAGCGAAAACCATCTGTTTGTCTAAGAAAAGCCAAATAGAAACCACCTTTACGGCAAAGAAACCACCTAAGTTAAAGAAGTGTTCCAGTCTAGTATTTGGAACACTTAATTTAAAGCAATTAGCTCTCATTCATGTAACTCGGCTTAAGTCAAAGAATGGTAGATCCACCACAAGAAGCCTTGCTGAATTTTAAAAGTTAGGATTAGTCTACCTTTAAATGGCATAGTACCAGCGAGTCCAAACCCAAAGATTTTAGCTGTAGATGATAACGCAATTGCTGCACAACAAGTAGCAATTTAGTAAAAAGACGCCAAATGGATTCAAAGTGGTCTGCATTGTGCAGAAGGATTTGGGGACAAACCCAACTATCGTACTGCACAAGAGGTCAAACGAAGACGAAGGCTATAATTTAGTTTTTGCACATCCTGAACCCTTTCCTAAATGACAACTCGTGTTAGCCACAATGCCACAATGATTTTAAGGTCGAGTTGAGCCAAATACCCAGGTCCTTGACCAAATGTGCTGCAGGTAAGGAAATACCTTTCATAACATAAGCAAACCCGGGATTTTCAGTTCCAATGTGAAAGCTTTTACATTTGGCACTGGATACAGGCGTTGCCAGTCATATGCCCAATGAGAAACATAGATTAGTTCATCTTACACTTGGATCATATTCTGGATGCATATAATGACGGAGCGCAGTTTGAGGTAGTCTGCAAATTTCTGTTGTTCAGCTTTTCTAGTGTAACATAAAAATTCTTTTAAGAAAGAGATGAACAGATAGGGCACAACCACAGAGCCCTGAGGGACACCACCAATGATACTGATTGGGGCAGAACTGGATGAACCGAGAACAACATGCTGAGAGCTGCTATTTAGAAATGCCTCAATCCTTGCTAAAAGTTTTCCATCAAACCCATACGTTTTAAGATCAACTATGAGTTTGCTAGGAACCACTCATTCAAAGGACATTTTAAAGACAAAAAGAATTTCATGTGATGGTACGCCAATGTGCAAAGCCTGCGTCTAGCTATCCAAGGCTCATAAAATTTGATGAGTAGTTTAACGATCAGACAAAAAGCCAAATCGATCGTTTCCAACTATGTTGTATTTATTAGTGTGCCAAAATATTTTGTCATAAACGATTCTTTCCATTACTTTGCAAGGAACAGCAGTAAGAACAGTGGGTCTTTATTTTAGCAGATATGTCCTGTTTCTTTTTTTTAAATAATGGTAACATTTGCAGTTGACCAAATACTTGGTAGTTTACCTAAAATTAAGGATAGATAAAAAAAAATAAGGGCTAGAAGATCACAGCTCTGATAGCGAATTTCCCTGTAGAAGTATGCTGAGAACCCATCAGGGCGAACAGCATGGCTTGGATTTAGAGCACCAGGGACAGAAGTGTGACGCCGTTTATGCATAGCCTCACAGATAAAAGTTTCACTCGCCCTTGTTTCTTGATTAATAATTAGCTGTTGTCATTGTTAACAGATTGTAAGAGCGGGAGAGTATTGTTGTAGTGTTTCTTGGCTGTTGTCGTGGAAAAATGACTTGACTTGTAGTTCTTCAGTGTTGTCGTCTGTTGGGTTGAGAACAGGCTTAGATCGAGGACGATAAGCATGCTTTGCATGTCTCGATAGACCTGGTAAGGAAATGACTTACCTCCCAGCAACAGATAAGTCCTAGCTACGCTATTTATTGCATCATGATAGGCTAATAGAAAGTTTTCAACTTGTCTTGTTAGACACGAGGCGAAAGCGGCGATTGTAAGTGTTATAAGTGTCGGCCGACGCCATGTTGGAACTAGGCCTAGAGTACCTAAAAAGTCGATACCATCTGTAAAAATCCCAAGCCAATAGAAGAGTAAAGAATACATTGTCGCCAATGCTTGTCCCTTCCTGTATGCTGCATGACACCGCACGTATAGTGAAAATAAGCAGGACCATTTCTGGAAAACTGAATCCGCGCAAATTATCCCTCTGGTCATAAATGATTACGGCCTCTGGCGTTCTACGTGGACGAGTTGGTTTCATCGTTGCGAGTTTTCACAACTGCGTGTAGGACAGTTAGCGTAGGTGAGAATAAATTCTTTTTTGACAGTTGAGTAGCCTCCTAACAGTTTGGTAGCAGTGTAGGACCCCGTCGTGCTTCGTTTTTCAGAAACTCTATAGTATTCTTCCAGCTGGAAAATAGATGCAAAAAGATCGTTTTTTGCAAAGTAAGAAAGTTAGGTTAGACGCAACCTATTACACGCTATGCCCCAGTGTACTCATTAACGAGAGAGGGGGTGAAGAAGAGACAACGGACAATTCCACTACAATGCAACTCTCCCGAGGCCCAGTCGTAGATGACGTCACAAGTTGGCAAGCTTAAGAGTGTTAAAAAGGGCTTGAGTCAAGAAGGGGCCGCTCCACTCGTTCGCCTGTCATTTATGGACCAAAGAGAGACATCACCTCCAGTGATTTGCCGCAGTCGAGAAGCAAGTTTGTGTTTTCGTCGCCAGTGCCTGGATACTCAGGAGAACATCCTTAAAATACGTTTCCCATGCACTAGGCTGGATTTAACGATGGTCTGTTTTGGTGAAATTCTTCCCGATTTTGGGTAATTTCTGTGTGTGTGCGTTTTTTGCAAGCCTTTCAAGGAGGATTCCCGGGTTTGTCAACACCGTCAGCTACTATAAGTACGTTGTTCTTTCCTTTTATTGCTGCATGGTACATCGAATTGCTCGTGCAACTCAAGTACTGTAAACAAACCAGCATTAATTTTTTGTGTGCTTGCTAAAAAGATTGCTAAGTACTGTAGTATTGCTTGACTGTTGAGTCTAGGCTAACTTTACATGTCAGAGAGTTTTTTTTTTACTTGAGCAGTATTATTATTGTGATCCTATTGTATACTGGTGCTCAATGGCCTATGACTGTTGCTGTGTCGTAACGCTATGTGTGCCTAATCCTATTTTCTTTTACAGAATACCGTGCGATGTCTTTTGTGCTATGATTTACAGCAATTTAAATTTGTGTAGATTAGTCTGATAGATAATCTGGGTGTATTTTTTTCACCTTATTTCAGTGCTAGAGCCTTGTGCGTCGTTTGGTGAAGTATTATAGTCATATCTTAAGGATTGTTGGGTTTATTAAGGATGGCATATTATAATTACGATATACCTATTGAAGCTGCAGTGCAGCAAGCAGCTGTTCCACCTCAACATATAAGGGGGGTAGATATTCTAACTAAAGAGAATTACCAAACCTGGGCAAGGAAAATAGAAGATTTCACGATTAAGCATGGGTGGGGGACTGTATTGGACTGTGTTGCCCCTGCACTCACGGACCAACAAGTAGTCATAGATGAATACAATACGAAAAATGGTGACTGCATATGCTTCTTGTTCCAAACAATTTCCCCATCCATCCTATTTTGGTTCAGGGGAGTTACTAGTGCAAGGACCATTTGGGACACATTACGAAATCCCTATGGCAATCAGCACCAAGACTATGCTGATTATTTATATAGGCAGTTTAGCAAGGTGAAGATTTCCCCCTATGAAACAATTCCAATATTTATAACAAGGGTTATAGGTTTGAGCCAGACTTGTGTAGTGGCTGGGAAACAGATTAGCAAGCAGATTAACCCGGCGGGTTAGAAAGGCCCCAGTTTGAGATAACAAAGGAGACCCTTTATCAAAACCCTAACTTAACAGTAGAGATACTACAACAAACTCTTGCGCAGAAACAATTGTTGTTGAAACAGAAGGCTACGGCCTGGTTATGCTTCTATGTCTGGGCATACTCCTGGTTATGTTCCAAGGCCATGGCATACTGCTGGTTATACTCCTACTAGTGTTAGTGAACTAAGATGTTCGGCATGTGGGCATCAAAACTCTATTTGTCCTAAAAATAGGATCCCTGGTAACGAATCTACTCAGCGCATGACCCAAGACCCTCAACGTAATGGTAATCGAGGTAGAGGGGATCGAGATGGGAATGTTAATGTTAATGGTGGAAGGAGGGACCCCCAACCGCGCAGGGGAGACGAGGAAAATGCCTTCGGGCTAGACGATTTTGCCTCTGGGTCCCAGGGTTTAAGTTCAGTAAGGGATACGCGTCGCCTAAGTTCCGTTTTGATAGTGGTGCAAGCACTCATATTATAAATGTTAAGCCTACGAATGTTAACTTGACGTGTTGCGAAATGATGAATGTAAATCTCGCTACACATAGCCCTGGTGTAGAGGGATACAAGGTGGGAGATGTATATGTAGACAGTAAGAACCATAGGGGAAAAATGTTTCTCCGCTGTTTGTACCTCAAAGATGTCACTTACGTTCCGAGTGCTCGGTATAATTTTCTGTCCTTAACTGCTGTCTTGCAGAAGACCGGATAGACTGTTCAAAACAGGCCGGATCACATTTTCGTTAGAGAACAGGACCAGTCTAGGCATTGTGTCATGGTATTCGAGGAGCGGGACGATGTCTATGAATCGAGTAGGGAATTTAAATTTCCGGAGAGACAGGTAGAAACAGTTGAATTAAATTCCATGTCAGAGTGTACTTATGAAATGATGCATAGGCAGTTTGGACATGCCTCAAATAATAAGATTCAGCGTATGTATAGAATTGGGGCGGTACAAGGGCCAAAGTTGGTTGGGAAACCTTTACCATTTTGTAGGATTTGTGCTGAAACGAAAACCAGGGCGAAATCTCACCCCCGAGTGCCAACAGTGTACGCATGTAGGCCTATAGAGCAGTTGAGTGTAGATCTTACAGGCCCAAGCAATGTTGTGGGTCTAGGTGGGTATAGTAATCTGTGTACGGCCATGGACATATACTCCCGGCGATATTTTTCCATACATCTTAGGGAGAAAAGTGATGTTTTCTTTGTAATGAGGCGTCTGATACTAGAATTAGAGAATGAAACAGGCTACAAATCAGCAAGGTTCGCATCGGACAATGGTGGGAGTTCTGTAATTTAAATTTCGAGAGCTTCTTCCGTGAGAAGCGTATAGTTCACCTGAAGACGATGGTCAACAACCCTCGTCATGGCTGAGCGATCACATGGTTATTTGAAGACAGTAACCAGGTCTCTATTGGATGACGCTGAACTACACGTTTGTTTTTGGCGAGATGTTGCATTAGCCGCTATTAATCCCAGGAACTGCCCTAGTACGAGTATACATAAAGAGGGGGCGACGCCGTTACAAAAGTGGAGCAGAAAAGTTCCGCGAATTTTTAGGCATAAAAGGTTTGGCTGTTTGGCTAGCGTGGTGTATATGATGTAAAAAAGCTTCTACACATTAATATGGGATACAGTTACAGGGATAGGGCATATAAGCTGTATCACCCCACTTCTCAGAAGTTTGTATTGGCCACGAATGTGGATTTTTACGAGGACCAAAATGGGTCATCACTCTTAGGTAATGTACCATATTACCCGTCAGCACATTGGTTTATTGATCAGCCGCATATTGATTCCTCACCCTCCTTACCCTCTCATGTAGAGAATGAGTGTGTTTCCTCTCTTCAGCGTGTTGTTCATAATGTGGGTGCGATTGGCGCACTGGGTATGAATGTGACTGGTAGAAATACTGCTGCCGTAGCAGTAACCCCAGTAGGGAGCTCGGGTCCGTCATGCGTAAGAGTTGCCACCCAGTCAAGTCGGAGCTCCTCCGTGGAGTCCATATTTGAGGACATTAACAGTACTGGGGAGGATTCTCCTGAGGATCGGTTGGTAACTCAAGACCCTGAATACGAGAGCTAGTGCGCTCGGAGTCCACAGTAGTGAAGAGCATGGCTGAGCGTTCGCTACGTTTCTCGAGAAGGTGTGTGGGTATGAACTCAGAGTATGGTTGTCTCACTAGGCAGTAGGTAATAGATTCAGGAGCTGATGAGGAATCTGCCAGTGAGGATCAATGAGCTTTTGTTACATGTTACAATTTAACGCAATGTTATATTTGATAACTAACCTCTTTTTCCTTCCCCCCCCCCCACCAAATGTATTACAAATAACACCAAGCCCCGTAGATGTAAGGCATTTTACATACTAAATATACTAAAGTGTATATATTCTTTTTGCCCTTACTTTAGGAGCATTAAGGTAACTGTTAGGGATTCTCTTTTGTGAAAGTGTTCTTAGAGATACGTGGAGCTACTTTACTCCATTTTCCTCAATGTCTTCGATACCACACTACGTTCTGTTAGTGAGGGTTAGTGTAGGTTTATAATATATCTCCATTATTGTGATTGTATCGCTAAGGGAGGAATCAATTTGTATGGCAGGGTATATTGTTGTACTTCTAATTGTGCTGTATTAAGCAAGAGCGTCGGGAAACTGAGGGGGAGCTGTAACGCCGTTTATGCATAGCCTCACACATAAAAGTTTCACTCGCCCTTGTTTGTTGATTAATAATTAGCTGTTGTTAAAGTGTTGTCATTGTTGACAGATTGTAAGAACGGGAGAGTATTGTTGTAGTGTTTCTTGTCCAATGTCGTGAGAAAATGTCTTGAATTGTAGTTCTTTTGGTGTTGTAATCCGTTGGGTTGAGAACAGGCTAAGGTCGAAGACGATAAGCATGCTGTGCATGTCTTGATAGAGCTGGTGAGAAAATGAATTACCTCCCAGCAACAGATAAGTCCTAGCTACGCTATTTATTGCATCATGATAGGCTAGTAGAAAGTTTACAACTTGTCTAGTTAGACAAGAGGTGAAAGCACTGATTGTAAGTGTTATAAGTGTCGGCCGACGCCATGTTGGAACTAGGCCTAAAGTACCTAAAAAGTCGATCTCATCTGTAAAAATCCCAAGCCGACAGAACAATAAAGAATCCATTGTCGCCAATGCTTGACCCTTCCTGTATGCTGCATAACACCGCACATATAATGAAAGTAAGCAGGGCCATTGCAGAGGCGGAACTGGGGAATGCCCCGCAGAGTGGAGGATCCAACCCTCAACGCTGGAATCCCCTCTTAAACCTAATCAAGCCAGGACGATGGAGTCGTGAGTCTGGATGCTGTTCAGTTTATTGACATGATGTTGGGTGCTCGCCTGCACTTCGGGCACGGCAGACTGTCGGAGGCATGACTTTGGATTAATTGGGAATGGCGTAAGGTTCAGAATGAATTTCGAAAGGATGAGTCGAAAAGGGGACCGAAAGATGGTGTGCAGCCGGAATGGCGTCCGCAACCGTTGTGCCCATTCCAAATCCGTTGCCATGCCTCTGGCCATCAGCATGAAACCGAAAGGCAAAGCATACATAGTACAACGTGGCATTGTTACAGAATATGCAAGGTTACTTGACTACAAACTCAGGAACAGGAGGGTCCCGTCTTGTTGCAGTTTTACATGGTGGAGAGTCCAGAGCAACTGCAGTCACTGCAGAAGCTCTGGGGGAGGTAAAGGAAATCGCTGACCCCATTCAGCGTCATAATTGTAAATTGTGAAATTTTAAAGAAATAATTTGTACAGCATGAGATTTATTTTTTAAACACATAGATCGAATTGGATGAAAACCGGTGCACATGGTTGCATATTACGACCGAGAAAAAAAAGAGTGGGTTTCTTCAAGCTAACCAGTGAAGTAAACCCTGCATCAAATGACAAATCTATAACAATCTCCATTTTTTCTGGTAAAGGAAAAAGTTTTCACATGATTGGATGCGCATCTGGTCTTTCAATTCAACAGATGAAATTGGATGAAAGCCAGAGCACATGGTCGCATTTTACAACAGTAAAAAAAAAGGCAGGGTGCTTTAAACGTAGCTGGTGACGTAGACCCCAACAAATGACAAATTTTTAACTATATCCATTTTCTCAAGCAAAGGAAAAAGTCTTTACATGATTATATGCGCATCGGACCTTCCAATTCATAATTAAAATTTACCGACTTAAACCTTGATTTATTGATTTACAACTGCGTTTTTATATGTAGTACTGCCTTAAGGCTTCTAAACTGTCAACCAGGATTTTTTTACTTCAATGTGGGGGAGTTAAAAGCATAACATGACTACCCACAGTTGCGATCCGGACAGTGACAAGAGTATGTTCCGTTCTCAGAAATTATGCTTAACTGCAGTACAAAACGCGTTCCGTTTAAGCCGGGTCAGATTAACAAAAGTTGCTCGCCATTTTACGGATTTGATCTTTTTGAAAAATTACGCAAATAGGAAACGCCAACGGACTATAAACTTAGATTAAAAAGAAAGCAACGGTAACAAACCGACATTTAAAAACCAAGAAAATGTTGCACTGTGCCAAACACAAACCGACAAGAGGAAACATGAACGTGATTGTCAAACCGTTACATCACATTAACCTTTTGCAAAACTATAAAATTAAATTAAAATATAAGAGAGTTGTAAGTGAAAAGCGGATGGCCCCCAAGAAACGAAAAATTGGCGGCTAAAAAGGCCGTGAAACGGAGCCAAGTTTTCGTTTCTTGGTTTTATAAATTAGGGGCAGTCGCTCAAAGTGGTAATGAATTAAATCTGTAAACAAAACGAAAACTGCAAGTCAACAATTTACATCAAAAAGTAGGTCAGAGACAAAACAGCCTCTTGATCTACAACAAGCCAGTAAAAGGCACGATATCAAAACCTAAAATAAGCGGCATCAAATACCACAGTGCCAAACTAAGTAACCCAAGACAGAACAAAAAACCATTTGGCACCCGCGATTTAACGCTTAAGACAGTGCCTCCCGATCCGCGCAAACGATCTGCGCAAACGATCCCTCCGCAAACGATCCCTCTGGTCATAAATGATTACGGCCTCCGGCATTCTACACGGACGGGTTGGTTTCATCGTTGTGAGATTTCACAACCGCGTTTAGGACAGTTAGTGTAGGTGAGAATAAATTCCTGTTTGACAGTTGAGTCGCCTCCTAAAAAGAAGGACACTGTTACGGGCGAAATTCACAGTTATACAAGATTCCCAAATCCTGGTTAATAATCTAGTGAGAGATGATGCCATTATCTACACTGCTGTTGCCCGCAAAGACAGCATTTAGCACAGGAGCTTTAGTCTCAGATCAGCAATACAGTCGTTTGTAACCATCAAGAGAGGTATAGGTCTAGATGCACCAGTCTTTGGCACTAAAAGCAGAACAGAGAATCTATGCTGCATTCTGCTTAAACAGAACGTTCCTGGTTACGTTGACCATCTTTGAAAGCCGTTGCATATTTTTCAGTAAGCATTATAAGCTTGCAAATAGTCTGCAGGGCTGTAGTTTTGCCGCGCTCCCAGCCGAAGCCATGGCGTCAGGATATATTCAGCAGAGCGGTTATTTTTGTAGTGGTGCTACAAAGCAACTTTTTAAGAAAACGTTTTTTAATGGCGATGGAAGTATCACAGCCCTTTAATTCGCCCTTTGGCAAACAGTACAACACATCTCTACCTTACATCTGTTGATATCTACAAGGAGATCCCATGCTCTGTGACTCATATACGAGTTACTAACGTCTGACCAGTTGAATTAGCCAGACAAACTCTTAAATTAGTAAAATCAAACACTCGTATGCCATCAGTTTATGGGCCAAGCTTGTGAATTTTGAAGTGGACCATGTTGCGGCCTCTTAGGTGCAAGGGAATGCTACCTTCACTTACACTACAGTCCGGTCATCATCAGTCAAGAGCAAGTCAAAAATGTTCTTCCACAGGTTGGTTCAGTTACCAGCTGTATGAAACCGTGGGTGGCACAGTTATCCAAAAAGTCTTGGTGCACAAGAATAGCTTCTATAACTGAGAGCCAGTCCACTGTAGAAAGGTCAACATATCCAATTACTTTGTTGCAATAGTATGGTTTAATGGCAGAGTCAAATAAAATTGTCAATTTGTTAGATTGGCTGTTCATAAAAGCCATTACGGCTGTAACCAAGAAAGAAACTTATTTAGAAGAAATCCGTAGAGCACACATTTCTTCAGTTTCTATGGATGGGATGCGTCCTGCAACACAAGGAAACACCCATACGATAAACCATCAACATTCCACCAGTTCTTGATCCACGATCCCTTCTGATATTGTCATAAGGGTGCATAATGACGTAGTCACTTATAATGGAATCCAACAGGATTCTACAACAAAAAGCAAGTCATAAGTACCCGAAGTCACACATACAGTATTACCAACTAAACTGTGTCCATTAAGAGAAACTCAGTTTAGACCATGAATATTAGTGTTACAAGAAATGTTCCTTAAAGATTGTTGAGTTAGGTTTAATCCCCCAGTAATGTCCCATTTACATCATTGAGTTTTCCTGAGACTATAAAACCATGTTCAGCTCGTCTTGGACCACTCATTTGCCTTTACCAGGTAGATGAAGTCCATCTCGTGCTACCAGGCCATATAAACGATGACAATTGGTTTATCAATGGAGTTACAGTTATGTTGTGTGGCAACGCACAATTGTCTCATTAGCATATTGTTAAGACGACATGATGATCTGCAAAACGACCTGTTCTGGTGTAACCGTGGAAACAAGGTAATTTTTGCCCTTGTTTTCATAGCTCTCACACTACGGACAATCGGCGAGATATGGTTCACAATCACCTTAGGGGAATCAACCAGAATGTTATTTGACCCGGCAGAAATAATTATTGAAGGGGAACCATTAGTTGATTTCAGTATCTCCTGCACAAGTTTTGTTGATTGTTGCACGTTAGCCCCTGGCACTACCCACCCAGGTATTGGAGCCAGTGTGCGCACCTCATAGAGAATCCCCTAGGATAATGATCTGCTAATTCCAAACTTTCTGAATGGTAAGATGTTCGTTATGATTAAATGAAACTGTTCGTTTTTTTTTCTAAACTTTGTATTTGTTGTGTGTTGCCTTCCATTAGTGTAATCTTGCAACAGTGAATCATTTCGAGGTACAGTCACGGAATCATCTTGCCATCAGAGGTTTTTGCCTTTTGATCATTGTGCACAGTTACTATCTAGAAAAAAGAAGGTATTGTTGCAGAGTTTGTGAATTGTTTACATGTCCATAAACAATCTGTAGTCATGTGTTATTGTGTTTTTGGAGTGCAGTAGTGCACTATGCTGTAGATGCTTAAATCATTAGAAGCAGAGGATTCCAAGATTTGGTTTAGAAATTTAGGTAGCCGCATTTCTTGCTGCTTTAGCTGTTGTTCAACTGGACTGTTCAAAGTGCAGGTTGTGTAAAAATAGATAAATTTTCCTATTTGGCTTCAAAATGTTCAACTGTGATGGTGGCAACGTTGCCAAAAACGTCTAAAAATGTCACTGATAAAAATAGATAGACTAGTATTACGCGAAGGCTCATTTGTTTCATCAGGTACACTGGGGATATGCAGATGCGTGATCAACAACAATAGTTGAAGGGCGTGAGGAACAATTGGTACTACTGTAAGCTATGGGATTTGTCTCACTACACGCAGTATCATGCATAACTAGCCGAGAGTTAGAAAGTGCAGCACGTGTTGAGCCAAGTTTAGCATGCACTTCATGGTTAGCCAAATCAGATTCTAATCACGTGATCTCTAAAGCATTTTGAAAGTAGTTTTGTGGTCATTTTGTAGTCATCGTGGCTGAGCGGTGAAAACTCTGCCTGATTGCTGGAGGTTTGCGATCTGGTCAAACCCCAAGAAAGGGGACCTTGGCAAAGTACTCGCCAGGACTGTCAGCCAAGGTAACGTGAGAGGCTACCACGCTCCTAGGGCGGCTATGGGCCAATTCTGGCCAATTCTGGTCAATCTTTCAGCCACTACGAGGATCGGAGGTTTCCCGGATCGAATCCCCAGGTTGGCACCTCCCTTTAGCAGATATTTCTTCTTCTCTAAAACTCTGGTAATGTTAAAAATTGAGCCGGTTCAGCCACACGAGTATTAAATTGCTTCAGCTGACTTAATGCTCAAAAGAAATTATTAAAAATAATAATGATAAGTTGTGGATGGCTGATGCGCAGCTATTCATTTATGTTTTACAGGTTCACGTTTAGCGAAAGACAACCAGTTGCAGGAGTTGTCTTATTTAAATGTCTCTTTTTTACTCATTTTTTAAAATCATTTTGTAGAGCAACCGGACTGCTAACTGGCATGACTGTACCTGCCAGTGTCGAATGTTTCTCAGGCATGAACAAACATAACCTAACTGAGTTCTTGTTACAGACAACCAAAGTTTGTGAAAGTGTAGCACCATGCAGGACCCAATTAAACTTGTCAAACAATTATTTCTCCCCATAGAAATCGGGGACTGTAGCTTTAAGGGGTGTTCAGTATAATTCAGCTGAACAAATAACATACTTGTATGGTCCATTCCCAGTATGAAGCAGTGTTTCGTCTTTCTTTTTGAAAAATACTGTTCAGCACAAACTCATTTACACACTCACCACATGGAAACGGTTTTGTTTCTCTATGAAGAATAACATGCTATTTTTGTTGATTCTCTTTAAAAGCCCTGAACATTTAAACGGTTTCCCTCCACTATGATGACGTGCAATGACACATTACTCTTCACCACAACTGCTCTTCCACACTCACAACATGCAAACGGTATCTTAACCCAGTGTTGATAAATATACTACGACAAATTACTCTTCAGTACTAAAGCACTTCCACACGTACCACCTGCAAACGATGTCTTGACCCAGTGTTGATAAATGTACTACGATAAATTATTCTTTAATACTAAAGCACTTCCACACTAGCCACATTCAAACGGTTTCTTTCCGTTATATACAGCTATGTATGGAAATGTACAAAATTGCACACGGTAATTTCTCCACAGTCACCACCCTCAAACGGTATACTCCAGGCAAAAACGTACTCTTCACTATAGTGGCCATTCAACTCACATCCCATTGAAATGGTTTCGTCTCACAATGTAGAAGCACATGCTATGGTAATGAAAATTTATTTGGGACAGGCTGCCCCACAATCAGCCATTCACACGGTTTCCTTCCACTACACAGACGCATGTGTAACGAATAATTATCTTCACCACAAAGACCTTACCACACTCATCACATTAAAATGGTTCTGCAATGAAACACTTTACAAAGCAGCAAAGCATCTGTTACAATCAATGTTACACATGAGATAAGCTACCTAGAACCTGTAATAGCACATTCAGTTCACTGCACCAGGCCTTCACCAGAGAAGTAAAAGGCATATGTTTGTGGAGTAAGTGATCACTATCTACTTCTCTTGGTACTAAAAACAGTAAAATAAATTATCTTTAGACTTACAAAAAAGAAATCCAGTACATTTAAAAAATTTTAGTTTAAATCAGCAAATGAACTGATTGAATCAAGAGTAGAATGATTCAATCAGTATTTGGTTTTGCACGTTGAGAGTATAACCCTGAATTGAACTATGCCTGTAAACAAATTTCATATCAGTTTCTTTTCGAACTTTCATGTAACTTAGGCCAATTTTGTGAATCGAACTGGTCACCAATGCATCAGTGTACAAGAATACGAAAAATGCCGTCAAGACTGTGACAATGCGTTTATTAAATCACTAAATTCAAGTTGTGGGTAAGTATTATTACTTACTACGCTTTTTACTAATTATTGCGTATTACGTTATTTGAATTTCCAAAATAATTGATCGCCATATTTGCAAAAGAAAATAAAAACCGTCATTTCCATATTACCCCCACACAAAAAAAAGTCCATGGGCTACTGCTGTCAAATTTTGTTTACGTGAGGATATTACTAAAGTGGCTTAAAATAACAAATTTTATGATGCATGGATGTAGGTTTAGGTCTGTTGGTATCGAAGTGTCCCTTGGGTACAACATTTGGAAACATTTGGAAAATGGCATATGAATTTACCCTTAATTAGTGTGTGTGATTTATAAATAATTATGGATCAATAATAATTATGTTTTTCGTTAGCTCAAAATATACGTATGTCAGTGGAACATATCAGAAAGTTGGAATTTTACAGTAATTACCCCCTCAAGCAACTGCTGCTGAAAGTTTACCTTTTAAAGTTAATGTGGCAACTTACACCTCTCGTATTATACGCATATTGACTACTTCTAACCTATTAAATCTATTAAACTTTTTATTTCCCATGATTATACAAAACCAGAGGTCATAAACTTACACTTAAAATGCAGAAACCTAGGTTATATTACCGAAAATGTGAGTTTAATAAATTGAAATTGACGAAGAGTTCTGACAACAGAACTGGAAGTGACATTTCAGGTCACGTGACTGGAAGTGACGTGTTAACTGAAACAAGATGGGCAAGCCTATAGGTGCTGTAAGTTTTGAGATTCGTTGATATGGACGAGAAGAACCTATGTCATATACTGACACTATCGTCTTGGAAAACATTCAGAAGTGATCAATAAGCACTTTCATTTGTAATGAAATTATAATGCCAAAAAAGTGCAAACAAAAAGGCAAGTCAGCACAATGTTTTGACGCCCAGATCAGAAGCGTTTTCAACAAAAATTAAATTAAAATAAATATTTAAAAGTAAGCTTGGTCATTATATTTTTAAAAAATTGCCAATTAATGGAAGACAGAAAATAAACTACACCATTACAATATTCCGACAAGGTTGAATATACTGCCTAAAAAGTTATAATGCCTCTTGGACTCCCGCCAGTTGTAGTGTTTAGTCTTTCAAAAGAATGGTGTTTGGTGGCATGGTAAAGTATTACTTGCATAAATATATCAAGCCATCCCAGAAAATAAACACTTAATCGGATTAAGGTGTATTACGGATGCTGAAGCTAATTTAAATTAAAATTCGAGATAAAATTGTCAAATTATTAAATTTGAAAGCAATGTGGTCCTGACAGGAAGACTATATCAGGATGGAATCAACTATGAGGCTTACTAATACGATAAAACTACAATACGACTTGTTCGAACTGATGTATTGACATCAGGCACCTCGATTCTGAAATATAGTTTGCAATATGTCACAAGAACGAACCAAACTGTGCAAATCAAAAATAGAATCGCAATTAAATACGTTCAATTTATCAAACCAACTTGGGAAGATATGAAAGAGTAAAAATTTGATTCCAGTCACACAAAAAAGCCGAACACCAAGAAAGTACTGCACAAATATAATGACGACAAAGACAAAGTAGTAGACAAATTGAGAATCTAGAATACTACAGGCTAGCCGGAAACGACATCATCGAAGGATATGCTGGAAATTTTGTTAGTTAAAGAAGAGAGAAGTTGTACGTAAAAACAAAACAAAAAGCAAGGCACATTATGAAAAGTTTGAATTCAGCCTGAATTGCAGAGCAGTAACATCTAACATGGACATTACAAGTGCAAATTATTTTATTAATTACACTGCGCTCTTACACAATGAAACAGCAACAGAAGGTGGTAAATGAGAAATCGACATGTCATTAAACAAACAACAATAGAATTGACAAGAAAATGAAGAAAAAAACTGTTAATGAGAACGTCGCGTCGAATGTCGAATGTTGAACGAATCCAAAAGCCACAAAAAACGACGATAGCAGCAAGTGTATTCGTCTCAGCAGTCTACTTACGATTTTTTCCCCGGAAATTACACATTGGTTGCCGCAGAACCCTCCACATGTGCGTGGTCGTTTAATTCCCACAGGGTTGACTGATGTATTCATCAAGGGAGGCACTGGTAGGAATGATTTTCAGGAATGAAACGGCATTTCTTGCTGAACACCCATGCCAATACCTGGAGTAGGAAAGTGGTTGACCACTTCTCACCAGTGGTGCTCGAGACCCTGTGACAGATATGAAAGATCAGGTCCAGGCCCTCCCGACCAAAGAAACCCATAGTCTCAACAGTCACCGGGCAAAGGAAGTACACAGATATCCAGATGATATGTGTCCTTCTTCTTGGATTTGGCGGCAGAGACGGTGCTCAAAGGCTATAAGGAAGTCGAGCTAAGGCATGACTGTGCAAGGATGTGGGTGACTGTGAAATCCCACACCAGCTGATGATCGCCTGCCTATGGGATCAAAGTTTTACCATCTGTTCATTACCATTTTACTAGTCGAGTCCATCGCACTCTAACTGAGCAGGGATCCCCAGCAGACACGACGGTTTACTTGTTGAGGCCATTAACAGTGACATGACAAGACCAGTCACCTGCACTCTTCTTGCTGCTCAAACCATTACTGCCAGTAGAGTTGACCACCGATCCGCAGAGGCACGATTGGGGTTTCAAGTACGGCAACCCAAATAGTGATCCGAAAAGCACTGTCGTCAAGGAGAGTGCTCAGTTGTGATAATGGAAGGACCTGGAACGAAGCGCCAGTTTGATTGAAAGATATCTTTTTGGTGAAATTGGCAGCCTACTGATGACGTACCGTACACAATTTCTCAATGCCAGAATGATCCCATTCTTGTTGGCTGGCTTTAGCTCTTCCAGTAGGAAGTGTAACATCATTCAGCTTGGATCAGGCATTGATTTCCTTTGGCAAGACAGGGTCGTCCCCATACTGCAGTAGTCGTGCAGGATATCATTGACAGGCTGCACAACCAAGTTGGCAGAGGAAATAAAAGCAGGCAGGGACAGAACCAATGCACGACTAACACCCAAACCTCCACTCGACAGGGGTAGATAGCAATGGTAAATTATTAACCATTGGTAAAACTAGTTGGTGACGGCCTCCAGAGCGGAACATAAGGTTTCATCAATCCTCTGCAGGTAACTAGAGCATCTCCTAGTGGGGGCACTCCGTAAGACATATGTCAGTTTGGGAATGACATTTAAGGGGACCCCTTGCTAATGAAGCAATCAGAGGTTTCTTTGCCATTCCCAAACTGACATATGTCTTACGGAGTTCTGCAGGAGGAAAAAGGCTCAGTGAGTGCTAGAGGTGCTGGAGCCTAATCACCATAGCAGGAAGAGCGTCAGTCTTGGAGTCTAAACAACCTCTGATTGCTTCAGTAGCAAGGGGTCCCCTAAAAGCATAGACTCTGTTGTGGTCACAACATGTATACATCGGGCAACCCATTGAAACCTGTTGATGATGGCTGCTTTCTCCTCTGCAGGTGAATTAAGAACCAGCAGCTCACAGTTGTTTGTGTTCACTTCCAGACCAAAGTCTCTGGCGTCTTAGGATATCCAGGTCCTGGAGGATGGAAGTAGGTTTGTCACACAGGTATCACTCAATCAGTTCGACATTCACAGAAGCAGCCACAGGCTGCACCCCGAGGCCAAACAGAGCTGGTCCCATGGGATCCCCTTTCTGAACACCATACTGGGAAGATACGAACTATCACTATATGCAAGAAGGGTAGTAAGTATTAAACTCCCAGCAACTAATTGCTAGCAGTTGCAAACTGCAAGAAATGTTAAAATGGTACTGCACAAAACAAGACTAGAAAGGTGGTAGGGGTGAAAATGAGCATGGTTGAATGTTTCAACGAAACCTTGAAAACAATCACGTGGAAACAATTTATTCGGCAACGTGAATTAGCTAAGAAATGAATGGTCGCCTATCGCGGAAGACACATTGATTGAAAAAATAACAGAACTCATCCGAATGCAAAAATTAACTGTCAGAGGTAACAAACCATTACTTTCGCAGCCTAGACCAAGAATAACAGGAAAATGTCCTTGGTTTAAAAATGAAGACAAAGTTTGCTAGTAGACAAAAAACAAAGCTTCTGACAAAGGTTACTTCAGAACCCAATTCGAGCCCAATTGGCTTTCCGTCCCGTTTATAACTTGACTAATGAGTGAGCAGAAAACATATTCTGTGACTAAATTGTTTAAAGATTTTGTTGATGGACCAGTGGAAGGAAGTTAACCAAAAATATTTGACAGCAACAAAAAGACCATCGTAATTTCGTATTGAAAAAGTAATATGCAGACAGGAAGGTAAATACGAAAAAATAATTTTTTTTGGAAGTTCAGAGGTTATGAGTCTAAACACAATATTTGCATGGACGGTAAAAGATAATCTAGGTTTTAAAATATGGTGTTGTGTTCCAGAAGTCAGAAGTCTGTTTTGCTTGCTTATTATCTCCACTTTTTTCTGGCATACGCAATAACACATTTCGTATTTTTTTAAATTATGTCTTCTTATTGTATAGCATTTCCCGCTCAACTTTCTTTCTTTCTTCCACCCTCTTAAAATACATACCTCGTCTTGCAGCAGCCTTTCTGTCACTGTCAGTCTGGGAATAAAGTCTCTTACACCAGACCTCAATTCTCTCATACCAACGTTTTAGTTTTCTCAGCCTGTTGCCTATTCAATTCATTCTTGTTCCTCTAACATCCTCCTCAGCGTGTCCGGAGAATTGCTCACTAAAAAATGCTCGCCAGAAAATTGCTGAAGGACAATTGCCCGCTAAGAAAATTGCCCGCAAGAAAACCAATCGGCGGGAAAATTGCTAGTCCGAAAACTGACCGTGCGGTTAATTGCTCTCCAAATGTTTTAAAAATTTTCTTTAATTTTTTTTTTACTGTTTTTAAACAGTTATTAGTTTTTTAACAGTTATTTTTACAGTTTTTTTCGCCTATTTGACGGTCATAAAATCAAGTTACAGCGACAAAAATAGCCTAACGGAAGCGCAATTAAATTATCGTTTATTTGGTCCTACTTCCATCTTTGTAGGTGCATTGGTTCAAGATGAGTAGAGGTACACGCGCACAAACACACACGCACATCAAACGTAGATGATGTAATATAATATGAAAAATTAATAAATCTAAATAGCAATATATAATACATATTAATATATAAATATTGTGTAAAAATAAACATTTTTGTATGTACATTTTTTTATGGTGCACCTTACAGCTACTTTTGAGCACCTTGTTACTTTAACACATCATGTACTTGACTGCATTTGTGTTAATGGATTTATGTAGGAAACATTTGTTATCAATGTGTAATTGAAAAACAATTCCTTTATCCTTTTTCTAAATTAAAAAATTTAGAGAGCAATTAACCACACAGTCTATTATCTGGCTTGCAATTGTACCGACGAGCAATTTTCTTGCGAGTAATTTTATTAGTGAGCAATTTTCCGTGAGGAAAATTCCGATGAGCTTTTTTCGGCGTGCAATTTTCCGGTAATGCTTTCTCAATGCAGTCTTACCCTGTATGGTATCAATAGTGGTTATCTTCATTGCAATGTGAATAAATGTTTGTAGCAAAGTGGGAATCTGCTTGGAATTTTACGTCATCCAAAGCATGGTGCACATTAAAAGAGTTTTAAAGTAGTAAAAGTAATAGACCACAGAAATATGGAAATGAAGACTAAATAAATTCACTAAGCCAACTTAAAACATAATTATAGATAAAGAATATCGTCTTCATCCTTGAGAATGAGTTGCATTTGGTCAATTCATTTTAGGCAAAATTGTGCATTGCCAGATTTTTTAAATAATTACTACTAGCCCGTAACAATAATCCGTAACGTAAGGTAAGCACTCCTCCCTGCTTTCAAGAATCACGAAAATTAAAATATTATTATATTGGTAACACTGTACATTATTACAAAGCATAAGTATTAAAAGTTACAGCTTTATGTTGCTTTCAGCTGCTGTCATAACATGCAGAGGAACCCTAGGAATTATTAAGTCAGGAGTAAATGGGAATATTAAAAAGTGCTAAGTGCTAAAGATAGTGCTAAGAAAAATAAGTACGTGTGGTTTATGCAAATATATTGCGATGTGCAGAAGCTCAGTTTATTAAATTATTAAATGTCAAAATGTTCGTAAATTAAGTAAATCATATAGCAGCCTAATCAGAATTATTTTAATATTGGAACTAATATTTTGTGAGAGCTTTTAAAGCGAACACATAACTTCTACTAAACTGAATGTATGTTTCTGAGACCCACAAACATTTTTTCACTCTTCGGAAAAAGTAGTCTTAGCTAAACGAGTTGGCCAAGGCATAAAAAAGAATACAGTTTTGTAGGCTTTTATTGCGTTCATGCGTAAGCTACATAATTCCTCCCCTCCCCACAGAAAGAATAACCTACAATTATTACTATTGAATTCTGGGTAATCATTTTACTAAATGATGGAATTACAGTTATTGCAGCCCAATTAACATTTTGGAAAGTAGGTTTTACAGCATAGATTAGGACAATAAGTTAATAAGTTAAAATGTAGACGCTACTTCAGGACCAAGAATTTTGCAGCAGCATACAGAGCAAAAAAATACTGAAATTCTACTGTCTGCGTAAGAAATTGACTAAAAACTATGTTAAAAAATTATTACTTATTTTCAGAAACAGAGTACGTAGAGTAAGTAATTGTGTTACAATGTTAGAAAAGATTAAATGTACCCTGCTTACACGTTTACTTACGTTCAAAATTGTTGCCTCCCATGAGTTTGTACATTTTCTCGTGAGAGCATTCAGAATGGTAGCCTCCTAAGGATATAGCCTGCTAGTGCCAGTCATTAGAAAGATGACATCACTTCTGGTTACGTGACCTGACACGTCACTTCCGGGCTTGATGCCGAGCTTCTCCTTAAATAGCAATTTTCATACTACTAATATTAGGTTTGCAACTGGGGGGTTATAGTACGGAATATCCTCCCTGTCTAATGTTTACAGTCTTGCCGCATTGGAAGACTTTACGTCACCTTTCTAGGCACGTTTCGGTGGTGTAAATAATATTTACTTTTTGCAGTACCTCTCCGTTGTTTGTAGTCCTCGTTTGCTACGGCACATTATTGAATCTTTCAACTTTAACAAAATCACTTAACTTTTAAAGTTTTATTTACTTTTTAATTGTGTCCGAACGTCATTGGTTCCTTTACGTTTACTCCTTTTGGCAAAAGAAGGTACAACTGTCCATCATCACAAGGAATCGAATGTAC
Organism: Lithobius niger; assembly: GCA_023313725.1. Taxonomy (NCBI): domain Eukaryota; kingdom Metazoa; phylum Arthropoda; class Chilopoda; order Lithobiomorpha; family Lithobiidae; genus Lithobius; species Lithobius niger. The sequence continues at coordinate 45,815 of JAHWFP010225260.1, forward strand.
ACAACAATACTTTTATCGTCAATCTAAAAAGTCAATGCAATTTTTCGACTTACAGACAAAATTTAAAAAAGCCATGAACAATTAGACTGCTTCAATGGAATTATCTAATAGGTATCAAAGAAAATATTACAATTTTTTTAAAGTACAAAAGACGTAGACATTGATGCGGTAATATTTATGAGTCGTCTCACTTTCTAGGGAACTGTCATTCAAGCAGAAGGAAATAAACGTACGTTGAGAATTCAGTGCTACTGTGTTTCCACTACCAAATCTGTAGTGATCCAAATCCTTCTGTATTTTTAGAAAAACAGGACAACGGCTAGTTTATCGTGTTGATACACACCACATTACAGTATATGAATTAGATTATGATTCCTCAGACAAGGGGTACCGTTCAGTCCAAGCTTTGCCAGTACTGGGGCCAGTGATTACCTTTACTAACTTGCTCATACTGTTGTTACCTGTAGACACTAAATTATTTTTAAAGAACCTGTCTCAGCAAATGTTTATTCTGCAGTTCTAATTGTTATTGTGTTCTAACTTTCAGATTTCCCTGTTACCCAAAGGAATTAAACCTGCCTCCTTGCCCCTCGGCAAGCGAATACTCCTTCAAGTTGTGGCGCAAGTATCTAAGTTACGCACTGGGAGAACAAATTGAACATCCTTGCAGATGCATTCAAAAGTGTCAGCATCGTGTGTTCAACTTCAAAATAGAACATTCTGCAACTTACACAAATCAATCAATATATGTTTTAAGGTTCCAAGGACAACGTGATACATTTGTTGAAGAAAAACTTTCCTATGATTTCATCACTTTGTTGTGCGATATTGGTGGAAACTCTGGACTCTGTATTGGCTTTTCCATTTTATCCATATTCAAGTTGATATACATGGTGACTCAGTCATTGTTGAAGGAGTCCACACCATTCCAATATACCGAGAACGATCCACTTTTCCGAATTGTATTTAAAACTTACAAACGGCTTTGGAACCAGAACATTAATCACAGAATGACACTAGTAAATGTACAGAAATGGACGGTATTTTCTTACGCTGTTTGCATTTCAGTATTAGCATTTGCGGTGTCAAACAGAACATTGTACTATTTTAGCAATCCTGTGATAAAGATTTTGGACATGAAGTTAATTGAAGTTGTGGAAAAGCAGCCGAGTGTCGTTGTCTGCCCGGGAGATGTATGGCTAAATCTTCTCCAATCAAAAATTAATGAGCATAAAAACGTATCCAACCTTCAGTCAGTACAACTGTGGGAACTGCTTTATATACGAGGCTTAACCCCTGAGAGTGTATGGATCGTTAATGAAACCCATCCAACTCATCTTTTGAAATTCAGTCGTTCAAGGAACGCCAACATTGTACGTCTAATTTTTACTCTAAAGTTTTGTTGTATTTCCAATCCCGCAATAATAATACCTTTCCTTATTCTTTGGTGTGATGTTTAATGTTATGGCTTCCAATATAAACGTAAAGAAATAACTAGAAAACATAATATAGTAAGGACAGTGAGGTCAGAACCCCATCACTCACAAATATTCAATATTTTATTGCAACCTAAATTTGTTTTGCATGTGTACATTTTTATTAATTTCAGCATGTAGCTCTAGCGCCGTGTAAATCCATATGTAAAGTATCATATTTAGATTTTGACATAGTTAAGTGCAACGTTCACAGAGTTCTGATTGTATGCACCACCTGGTTGTTGGATCATCACATACCTATTACTGATGTATGGCAGTGATCGTACTGCCCACATCAGTCAGTTCTTTTCCTTCGAAAGAATGCTTGGTGTTTATTCTTTCGATCCTGGTATTCCATTAGACAGTTAAGACAAGACCACTGAAGTTAATGAAAACATGCTGGGATCGGACTGTAATACCCCTTAAATCAATTAGGTTCAAAGTTCTCCCAAAACATCAGTGCAGAAGTAACGATTAATCACTCAATTTAATGAAAAGGTCTTTTGGGGCAGACTATAAATAACAACCTTAGTGGGTTAAATACAAAACTCTCCCAAACACAGAAACAAACTGTAAGACTGGGCTTTGGAATTTAATGAAATATGTTGTGGCTAGATTTACAACTCTTCTTCCCTAAATATAGAAGCAGGACAGCAGTGACAAGTGTGCTAAAATGTTGTAAATAAACTAAAGTCACATGCATGAACCATAATACACTTTTTTATATTTCAACATCAATAATAAAAAAAAAAACTGACGGAAACTTTAGCAAAGCATTCATGAGAGATTCAAGTAAAATAAAATAATTTTAATTTCTCTGAGTACAGCCTTGCAGCAATATTACGAATGTCCACATTTGGTGTTCGTCAATATCCTACATAATTACAATATTTGTGAATTACCATTTACCAATGTGCTTTTAACATTTACATGAGTTATTACAGACATAATAGTAAAACCAATAGAAAGTTCTTACTTTAATGTTGTTTTTTTGTGTGCTCTGGAGCTATTTGCATTACAGTGGTGAAAGAGGGGTAGGAACGAAGTTGCTGAAAATTCAAGAATATAGGGTTTGAAACCATTTAAAATGAAGATAAGACAGAACAGAACAAATACTGGGGTGGGGAGGAGGGAAAGTGCAGCAATGGACCAAGGGTAGTTAAGAGAGAGAAAATTATCCCCATTACTTGCCTTTACTTCTTCTCCTACCCCAGTTTTTTTACTTTTCTTTCTTTCCTACCCTTCCCATTCTATTGCTTCCTACTACTCATCTTGCCCTTTCCTCCAAATCCAACACTCTGGCTACCTGCTCTTCATATCAAAATAATGAGAACAATCCCAGTATTCTTTTACTCAGTAAAGCCTCCAAAGCCTGACATCTTACTTACTTCCTCTTCATCAAATATAAACATGTGAAATAGCTTGAAACTAATCTTACTTATATTCTGGCACATGGCAGTAAATAGGAATTCGCTTAAGTAAAGAGTTAACAAATCAGACACTCAGCATAAAAGACTGACATAGTAAGAATTCACTAGTTTGAGAAAGAAAGAATATACTGCCACCACCTAGTACTTTCTTTATTCTATGCCGGGCACTCCACCAGTGCCACACCAGGGAGGACTCTGGCAGTAGGCTCCAGGTGACCTTAGAAGTTGTTCACGCTTTCTCAGAAGTGACTTTTCTTTTACTTTTAACCTTTCGCACTATAGTTGCTCACATTACTGGTCGGAGACTAGGATGCCCATTCTCCCTGTGTATAATTATATACTGACGACTTTTAGATCACAGCTGAGAAAGGTTGAAAGGTTGAACTCGGATGAAGCCTAAGGCCAGGATCCGCCCAGCCTTGTATGCCAAAAGCACTAGGTTCGAGGCCCAGTCGGAGCAGTTATTTTTCCTTCTCAGATTACTCAACTGAGAAACAAGACCTGTCTTTAATGTTGATTGTTTGGTTAATTGAAGCAAGAAGATTAGATCAAAACCATTATTATACCCCAACTATCGTTTTGTTCTCTGCAGCCTTTATGGAAGGAGAATATGTGGCATGACCACCGTATGGTTTCTCTATTTGAAGGACCATGTTTAGATTTTGACGTAGGTAAGTGTTTCGATATATTTCAATTCTACAGTCATATTAAAATACAAATTCTGTAAAATGACATGAAGTTCCATCGTTACTAGCCAGTATCAAAATAGTCTTTTCAAAAATAGTTTACACTAATCACCCTAAAACAATTTCAAGTTTATTTTAATTTATTTCAGTTGGTGACCATAAAAAACTTGGGTGAAACAAGTTGCCAATGTGACGTTAACAGGAATGCACTTTAATTTTATATCATGTTCGTTTCTATCTTTTTCAAAAGTAAAATGTCTCTGTATAAACACAAGAAACGTAATATAGCATGCACTTGAAATTATTAAAACTATGGCTCTCGTTGCACCATACTCATATGTCCATGTGGCCTGGCCAAATTCTAAATCTAAATTGGCGCTGGCTAAGCTAGTTAAAATGGAGAATACCGGAATTCCTCGTCAGAAAAGATTAGGCCATAAAAGTTAATAAACTGGTTCTCAGGAGCACCCACATGGTTTGTTTCTTAACGTGTGTTTTGTTTTTAAAGCCTGGTTAAAAAAAATTCCAATCACGCATCAACATTTTAACCAAACTCTTCTTGGAACCGCTGACCATGCCAGCTTGAGCATCATTAACACGATCGCCGTTTACGTAGATGCTTCAGGTATGCTTGAAATTTTCTCAAGACGAGAATTGTGACAAAGTTTGCTTTATATCAAGTAAACGAATCTGCGAGTAAACGAGATTTTTCAAGATATCGTTAATTGTTGTAACTATTGTGGAGATGGGTTTCGTATTCTTATACACAATATTCACAATATTCTTGAGTCACGATCAATAAATTTGCAAAGACTGAGAATCACGATGATTTTGCCTGCTGAAGGACCGGGGGAAATTGTTTCGTTTTAGAATACCTTCTATTTCTACACAGTGAACAGAAATCATTCAATGTGTGCTCAGTGGTTAGAAGCCATTTAAATGTGTCGATTGTGTACAGGGTTTGCTCACAAGAGCCTAATTTACGGATGTATGCATTTGTACACAGCTCGAAAAAACTGTTTGACTGTGTTGAGTGGAGAAAGGCTTTGACGGCAAACTATACTTTAAGAGTGCTGTTGTAGACAATGGAAAGAAAACCTTTGAATGTGATGATGTAGAAAGGCATTTGACAAGAAGAGTGGTTTATCACTGCATGCAATTATACACAGTGGTTAGAAGCCATTAAATGTGTCGATTGTGTACAGGGTTTGCTCACAAGCGTAATTTACAGACGCATGCACTTGTACACAGCTGGAAGAAACTGTTTTACTGTGTTGAGTGGAGAAAGGCTTTGATGGCACAGTATATTTTAAGAGTGCTGTTGTAGACAGTAGAAAGAAAACTTTAGAATGTGATGATGTAGAAAGGCATTTGACAAGAAGAGTGGTTTATCGCTGCATGCAATTATACACAGTGGTTAGAAGCCATTTAAATGAGTCGAGTTTGGACAGGCTTTTGCTCGCAAGCATTATTTAAAGATGCACGCACTTGTACACAACTGGTAAAAAACCGTTTGAATGTGTTGAATGAGGAAAAACCCTTGGTGACACAATATACTTTAAGAGTGCACAAGTCTCAGTTAACAGTGCACGCAATTATAATATATGGAAAGAAACCGTTAGAATGTCACAAGTGTGAAAAAGCTTTTCTTGCAGAAGTGTTATTGAAATTTTAATTGGTATTAATTCATAATTTTTTTAGCTTAATTTAGACTTTTCCATTGCTGGCTGTACCCTTCCTTGGACATACCGGTGTCTGGAAAAATCCAACTATTGCAGCCTGTACTAGTGCTATAACAAAAGTAATGGGATTTCCTCGTTTTTGTTTTGGTAAAAAAAAGCCATCGCACGCATACGAAAAATTGCATATAATATATAAAAATAAAATGTCGTTCGGTCGCATCAATTTTTTGATACTACTCTTGAGAACAACTTAATTAATTTTTAGCGGCTTTATGGCAAACTAACAATAGAAAAATGTGACAACTACTAAAGTTTTTACTTCTTACTTTCAGCATGTACATTTCTTTTAGTTGGCCATCCATTCCTTGGCCACAGGCTAGTTTTTTTAAGATTGGTTCAGTAACGCTGTGTTTTTGCTACGATAATATATTTTAAAAGTAATAATGGTAGGTATAGTTTACGCTTACTATTATTATGGTTGGCACGAATGTATTTCTGGCACGAAGTTCAATACTGAACTTGCAGACAACAACCATAAATTTATTTCTAATATCCAAGGTTCTTTTAATAAAAATAATTATGTGAATACAATTTAAATCTCTAAAGGTTACTTTAAAACTTAAGTTTATTCAAGCTTAAAGTGGAAAAAAAATTCTTTCTAATGTTTTAATCAATTTGTACATAAATTTTAAGAAAAAAAAGACTAATAAAAGTCCATTTTAACGTTTATAAATCCTTTAAAATGCAAAATGTGTCTTGCTATGGATAGAATATAATAATTTTATTTATCGATTCTGTATTATTCTTTATTTTGACACTTTAGCCACTGAGGATGTCGAAGATAATGCACGTAACATACACAAACATTTATAGTTTACAGGCTCAAATTTTTATCTTACCACGACAGTCGTTGTTCATCCTTATCTGTACCACACTTATTTTTATTGCGGTTTTTAATACATTTGTAAATTCGTTGTTGTTCGTTTTTATCTTTTATGTGTGTCCGCAATGTGTGTCCACAATCGTTGCAGATTCCAGGCCTACGCGACCAAGTGATCCTATGTTTGTTACATCGTACTGTTATAGTTGATGTTAGGGTTAAGTTAATTGGGTTAGGTCGATTGCCTTGCTCGAAATTCGCTGGTCAGGGCAGTAGGCTACCCATGGAACGAATTTCGGACTGTATGCTATCATCGCATCCGTTAATTTGAAGTCGTGATTAATCAACCCTGCTGATGTTTTTTCGAATCACACTACAACAATAGTGGACACATAACAGATAGTAAAGGACGATGACGAAGCTGCGAAACAAAAAAAATTGCAACAACTTATTTGCAACAAACACCAATTTACAATTAACGGCCATTAACAAGAACCAATGGGTATTATATCAGATTATGTATAAATTATATATTTAATATATGTATCATGCATGTTTTTCAACATTACCGTGATATGTTAAGATATAAGAAGAAATAGCAAAATGCCCTTATACGTAGCCAGAATATTCATCCTGTGTACAAGAATGAAGTTTGGAGAAATATCCACTGACTGACTGCATCGTACTAATGCGGTTTTATTCATTAAACTACATTAAAGATGAACATTGACCAAGAGTGGGGGTGATACTGTTTTGTCAGAAACCAACTAAGTCCTTGAGCTTTGAGGAATTCATGGAAATGTCAAACAAGGTAAGAAAGGTTAGTCAGTGGTCAGAGTGGTCGGATGCAAGCCAAGTGGATGTCTCAACAAATCACAGGATCAACCAGGACATTAAAAATATCATCCTAAAGTTATCTGATGTTGAAAACGAGATAATAAAACTGGTGTGTACTTCGTGCATATTCATTATTAGATGTTTCTGAGATTTTTTTGTTATTATTAAAGTCCTAGTCATCTGTTCATGTCATATAATTATACAGTTCGAAGGGACCTACAGTATAGTCTTTTTTATGGTAACTGCAGTCTTAACATTCTTGATTTGACTTTTATCATACATTTTAGGATAAAAATAAATTTACAAAACCACCAGAGAGTAAAATAATTTCGTAGATTACATTTAGCTTTTTTTTTCAGAAAAAAACAAAGGCTACGTTTTAGGTGCAGATGCTGCTTTAATGTTTTCTATGAAATTTCTGGAGCCCTTACATGGAACCAACCACCTAAAAGTAGGTGACTGTAGTTCACACAACTGAAAACGTTAATCGATCGTTTGCCCTGTGTGAAATACAAATGTTAATCGTCACCTTATTGGTGGAAATTGTGCAAAATCTGAGTGAGTGCAGTTTTGTTTGTTGATTTTGTCTTCGTCAGACAGGATTCTATAGGCATTATTCTGCTTTCTTCAGAGATACACGTTGCCAAAGAGATTTTTAATTGAAAAATTGGATAGGAGGATAGGATGGCCTAAATAATGAATTGGGGTATATCTCTTATCAATTTCTTGTAAGACCTAATATGATGCAATATTATAAAGAAATATTGGTGGAATTGTAGTCAGACCATGATGTTCAAATTTTAACTCTTAAATGACTGTGCAAATGAAGAATTATTTATTGGGCCCTATGACGCTTTTGTATGATTTTTATAATAATAACAATAAAACAAAATATTCTCCACCACCCAACTGGTGAAAGGAAAGCAGAAGGGCTTGGGACCTTATTGAGTAAGGTCAGAATTTAGAGTGTGAGACTAGTTTCAGTTCATTCTCTCAGCTTTGTGATGGCTTGCTAATGTGCTCCTGAACTTGTAAAGCCAAACAAATATACAGAGCCATTGTATAAGATATTTTTATAGAAGATAATATTAATAAATTTTATAACGTTTATTCAAAAGCAAAAGTAATGTACGGACTTCCTATACAAACTTGTTTGCACATATTACGCAAGGGAGTATACAGTGCATGTAGATAACACGTACTACATTTTTATATCTTCAAAACAAGCCACTGACATTTTAAACATACGCATAAAATAAACTGAAAAAAATTGTAATATTTTTCTATCAGTTAGCTTTTATGGTGTCTTCATATATCGTCAGTTTTATTTTTTTCCCTTAAGAGCTTGTTAAATGGAAATGGAACTTTGTTAGACATGCCACATTTACATACAATAACTAAAGTTTGTTTAGTATCTATATACTCTATAGATAGATAGCTGAATAGCATGCAAAAATTTATCTTTGAATTGCTAAAATGTTCACTGGTTTCACTAAAAATTTTCAGGTGTATGTGAAGCCAGCTACAGGAAATATGGATTACTATAACTACAGATATTTGCCAAAACAATACAGGGAAGATATCTGGCTGATTATCAAGGTACAAGAAGTCAATAAATCCTTGTTCTAGACAAGTATTAATTTGCATACCTTATTCTGTGGAAAATTTAATTTTCAAACTGAAAGGCATACCAATTGAATACTTTTCTAAAACTAGGTAGGGCTTTAGGTAGATGAATTAATGAATGTAGTTAGTTACTCATAGATTCCATTGCGAATTTACTCCATATTAAGATCACGACAAAATTCATCCTAAGAATGAACAGAAAAGACAAAAATCTGCCCTTATTTATTGTTTTTGGTAAAATTAATTAAATTGTTAATTTACGGTTAGCATTTTCTACATTTGATTAGCCTGTACTTAATAGGAACAAGTTTGAAACCTCAATTCTTAAAATGTATTCGTACCTAATTCTAGGCTTTTGTCTGGCCTTACAACAATGTGCTGTTCCCTATCTTGTAGATCGATTATCATCCAGTTTCTACTAACCGAATTCAATCTAATTTGTGTCTTAAAAGTATAACCTTATGAAGGTTTACTTAGACAAAGGTTATTTTTAGCAATTCAGTGGAGGCTAAACCGAACTTTGTGGAGCAGTTAAAAACCTATTTTCAGTAGTAAGGTAATGAGCAAAAGATGCTTATGATTTTATTTATTCGGTTTCCGTCGAGAGCTGTTTCTCGGATGGCAATGCTGGTGATGATGCTGCTGATGATGGTAACTAGCCCCTTTACGGTTTAATAATGTAGATGACTCGTGAATGAGTTATCTACATTATTAAACTGTAAGCAAACAAGGTATTATCATCAGCAGCAGCACTGACAGCATTACCACTCGAAAAATAGCTCACGAGCGGTGCTTCCGCAATCCGGATAATGGAAGCCACCAATGGTTACATGCTGGTGGGTGTGCAATAGTAGTGGTTCTCTGGAGTGCGAGCGCCAAAGGTACACGTCCTTCTAGGATCCATTCCCATAGAGAGCCTTTGAGGTACGTGATTGGAACCAGAAGTTGGTAATGACTCTTATGCCATGGACGACTGTGTCATGGTCAATTTCCGATTCCAGTCATGTGTCTATTGGAGCATGTTTAGATCAAGAGCCAAATTGTCGAAATATTTAACAGTAGGTTTATGACTAACCTTGAAAAACTGAGATTCAACAGTCGTCAATTTTATATTTACTTGTTGTCTTTTATTTTCTCCGGTCTTACCAAAATTGGCATTATTCATCGATTTGTACGTATTGCGTTCTAAGTCTGTTGTATAAGCAACACGCTTTGCTGTGTTGTAATCTACGTAAGGTTTAAGCCAAGCCTTTTCAGTGAAATGCATCACTTTGTGAACCTTCGTGTCCACCAATCCTAAATGCTTGTGATAAATAGGATTCGTGTGGTAACACACGTATATTATTACCCTTTTCATAACATGAGGGACTACTCTGGTATCTATCAGATGGATGCCTTGTTGAGCAGCCAACAGTTAAAGGGCGACAGCATCTTTTAAGTTATCATTATGTTCTCCAGAGCTAAGGGAAAATCAGAATGATCGTCATGTAAGGAATCTGGGAATTCTAAATCAACCATCATGATGTAACCTGTACTAGACCCTGCAGGTAATGACAGTAAAGTGGCCAGTAGGTTACTTAATTCCATAGGTATTAGCCAGCAGATATTAAAATAAGGTATTGACAAGCGCAAACACAAACTGTACATATTGTTAGCATCCTAATAAAACACAACTAGTGTCTACATCGTGGTCAAATTCAGGCAACAATGGATTGTTCACTTTTGTGTAATGCTTCGAAATAATGAACATACTGTCCCTACTCAGTAATTCTATCCAGTACATATCTATGTCCATTAATTACTGTAACCTCCACCTGGCATCTGTAATACAGTGTCCCACGACCTGGTGAGGTAAAAATAAAAGTGGGCAGGGTCTAATTTGTACTGCAATAAACAGAGTTTACAAAATGTGCGTAACAATCAGCTAATGAGCAAATGTCAACCATAACATACAAATCGTGAAAATCACCTTAAGCCAATACAGCCAATTTGGTCCTATACAAATAAGCCTGTAATGGCAATCTGAGTCAGAGAGGTTTTTACCTCTCAGTTAGGGATAAAATTCCTCCATGAGTGGTAATGACGTTTCGTCAAATTTATTAAAAATGTCTGCACATATTCATATTATTATATTATTAAGTAATAGCCAGAAAAGTGTGCAAATATACATAAAAAGACGATTCGGCTCACCTCAGAGCCAATATCAAGACAAAGAGATAAAATACACTACAAATACATATTCATAAGGATAAATCCCTTGCAGTACACCGGCAGCTACGAGCACTGGGGCATCAGATTCGGTAGGTGTCTTGGCCCCGACTGCACATTTCTGGCTTCTTACAGACCCTGGTTCGATCCCGGTGAAAGAAAGTATATATGCAGTGGTTTTTCTCCGGTTGTTTCCTGCTTGTTGCACAAGGGTTTCCTCCGGGTACTCCTGTTTCCGCTGTCATACGGCAAAAAACAAGTGAAATCATGGGAGAAATATGGGAAATCATGGGAGAAACATGGAAATATTTCGTTTAGTGTAGGGAAACAAACAATCATCTCAACAAGGGTATTCAGGGAAGAGGCCAAAATCTGTTAAGAATCAAGAAACTGGCACTTATTCCCAATTCTCAAAGATGTAAAATGCTCACTATTTTAAGGCCGTACTGGTATTTTCTCTTTACCAAAATAAGGTAGGCTAAAGTCATCAAATGCATGTCTTAGACTGTAAACTGTGTGAGAATGTTGGTAATAAAGATTTAAACCTATAGGTCAAATTACGCTTATTGTGTGCTACTCCCGATATTTACCAATTACTTGCTAATGATCCATAACCTTGACACTGATAATAAGGGTAAACACTTTAACGCATATGAAGCAACGTGCAACACATTACGTAATGTGTTGCACGTCTCCCCGCATTATGTAATGCAAGTAATGCACGTAATGTGGGGAGACAATCTCCCTACATCACGTGCATTTGCATGGCCCTTACCACCATACCCAACGAGCACGTAACCATGCCCACAAGTCATGTGTAAATGTGTCTTGTGAGAAAACCAGCTAGCCCCATCTGGCTTATAGGTATGCAATTTGACTAAAACACATTCAAAATCTGCGTAATGGTGGGAGAACTGCCAATCGTACCTGGTGAACTCCATAAAAGGCTTGGAATTCATTTCAGTACTCTGGCAATTAATAGTTTTACACAATAATAAATGATCAGCAAGCTGCATCTTCGATCTGATACTAAATGTACAATATAGGCAAGCAGTTCTGTTTTTGCTAGAACATGCCAGTCTATTAAACGCACGAATTAAACATAAACTACTGCTAATACAAGGAGCAATTCCACCTCGGAGCAACCAGGACGCTTGCTGTCATATAATGGTAACATATGTCTATCCTCGTACCTACAAACGAAAACTGATGGGTTGTTTTGGCTTTCATCTCTACCGATTTTGCTAATCGGAGTCAGATACAAAATCTCTGTTTAGACCAATGTGCCTGTAATTGCTTATGCAATTGATTTTGACAATGGACGGAATGCAAGCTCGCTAACACAGAATATTAAAAAACATTCACGTTCTTTGCACTAGATGATCACAACAGCCATTTAATCTGTTAAATAATTGTCGAGTTTAACAACACCACATCCACCAGTATAAGGAATGTAGCGGCCAACGTGTCATCAAATTTGTCATGTGTACGATTACCCCGTCTGAGGCGCATTGCTGATGTAATAATTTTTTAACAGTGAAAATTACATCGCTATTGTCGAGCGTCGAGACTAACTGACGAATTGAACTGAACAAATAAATGGGCATGTACAGTTTTTCCCCATCCACCTGCAGTTTCTCGAACAAAGCAGTGACACACCCAATAAATTTCACCTGGCACATGTTATTGAAAAAGAATGTCAGCAAAGTATTGAGATGCGTGATAGGGTTTGACAGGAATTGTTGAACGTTCATGATTTGTGCAGACTCGCTGTAAACATGCTTGTTGCAAAGTTGCTAAATTTTGTTGCTTGTAACGAAACGGTACCAACATCGGCATTTGACTATATTTGTCAATGTTGTGTCTTTGTGTGTCACCATCGTCGTTAACGAATTAGGGAAAGTAGGGCACCATACCAAGTGTTGGCTTAATGTGATACCCATTGAGAAGCTTACACCACACGTATGACACGTGTTGTTTTGTCTTGTAATGTTAATTCCAACATTTGGCTAGTGGAAATGTTGGTGAAGGGTCGATACTGTACTACAATATTTTTGAAGCTCATGAACGGAGTGGAGGGATGCGTCCAGTTTACAGTGTTTACTAGTCCAACCAAGTTTTTACAATCTTTCAGAGTTTACAACTTTCTTCATACAATCCGGCTTCTTTTTCTTCCTTGTAGTACTGGCCCTTCTTCACTCTTAGCCGTCTTGCAGTGGCCTCTCCAACACTATATCTGGCAGTTTCTTTTAGTCTGTTTTTGGCTACTTGTTTAAATCTTTTACCAGAAGCACATCGGTACCAATCCCACTGCAGTCTTTACAGTTTAACGTTCGAAATAAGAACCTATACTTTTAAAAGAGATGACAAAATTCGCCCTAAGGAACTTAGAATCCCTGATATGCAGTGTAACATCCGTAATAAATAGGAATTCCGCCACCAGATTGATTGACGTAATAATTGCTAAATAGGCCCCTCCCAATGATGATGGCGTGTGATTTGAGGGATGGGAGATGTAGCCTATTTACACAGCCGCATTATAGACGTCTATGGGAAAAATTCAGAACGCAAACATTCTCGTAAATAGACTATTCTCCTGGGCTTCCTGTATGAGTTCGGCTATCTATTTCAATGTATTGAAACGAATAGGTCTGTAAGTCTTTCTCAAAAGCAAAACGATCCAGAGACCGGAGTGAACAGAATTCAATTGATGCCTTGCGAAGGAGACAGAAGGATAGACGCGGTACAATGTACTTTGACTCTTTACAGACTCCACATACTGAAAAGCATAACATTCAAAGTACCCCATTGAGTGGGCAGAATCCATGTGACTGGGGTATGAACCATCATGTGCAGGATGTCACGTCAAATCCACTGGCCCTCCAGGACATCTCGACAAAGCTTTATAATAAGTTAGATAACTTTAGCCTCGAAAAGGACATTGATTTGGTAGAGATTAAATCTAAAGTTGACTCCATACCACAACAGATTACTACCGCTTTAGAGTCTAGATTCGCTGAATACAAGGCATGTTTTGAGCAGTGGTCTACAGACTTCTTTCAACGGCAGAAAGAAGCTCTAGGGGAGTATGCTGAGAACCTTGTGTCTCGACTTGAGGAGAAGTTGGTGGCCATTAATACTAAACTGTGCAACGAAGTATCAAAAAACCTCTCCAGCCATTGTACCAGTCCAATACCTACAACCAGCCAAGAGGAGAGAAAAGTGCTTCAGCCGTCACACACCGCACAATTTCTTGTCCGACTTAATACGGCGGATGCCGGGAAACTGGAAATCATCTCCGCACATTTAGACCACGATGGTATACCACACGCCACGGTTCCTGTTATTCAACCATGCGTCCCACAACCACTCCATCAGAACATTACTGTACGGCGGGGAACCAAGAGCAACCGCCGAAGATATAGAAGGGATTCATCCGTCCATCAAACTAGAACAGAACAGGAGCTGAACAATCCAAACTCTACTGATCCGAACCCAAACATTACACGTTTGTGTACTTTGAACAACTTATCAAGGAACACTTCAAACCCTAGTACCGCACATGGCTTAGAGCATGTTCTAGGAGCAACTAGTCAGTCAGCTCCAGAAGCGTCACCCAATGTGGAATGGGAAGGCATAACAACACTCATTGGCGATTCAAACATACGCTCATTGAGAGGGAGTAGACACCCAGATTCGAAAACATGGACCTTCCCAGGATCTACGGTACAAGATTTGATTGGCAAGCTACCAGAAATTCTTAAGGTTTGCAATCACAGCAGTGCTTTTGTGGTGTGTGCAGGAGCAAATAACATACCTCACGACACGCCCAATAGAATTGTGCTTCACCTCGCAGCGTTTACTTCATCTATACGGGCGGTGTGCCCGAGTGCAAAAATCTCTATTATTGGGCTCTTCCCACGACTTGGCAAAATGAACAGAGAGTTGGATCGGAGGGTAAGCCACACCAATTCTCTCATGCGACTGATGTGTGTCGACAAAAATTTTACTTTTGTGTCCATTGAGAAAGATGTTCGTAAAGACCACACATTGTTAGCACGAAATATGATTCATCTTACAAGTAGGGGAAAACACATACTTCAACAAGAACTGAACACACTTCATACCCGGCAGGAAAACTAGCTAGCTTTCTTGGGGGTAGCCCCACACCTGCACGTTCAGGATGTAATCCAGACAAGCGGACCACTCAGAACTTGATTTGTGTAGTTATGAATGCACGTAGTGTAGTTAGAAACCTTGGTAGTTTTAAGGAATTGATTTTGCGCGACCATTACGACTTAATCTTTGTCGTTGAAACATGGTTGCATCCAAATTTCACTGATGCTATGTTGGCCGATGTTGGAAAATACTCAGTTATTAGGAGAGATCGTGGTAGTAGGGCTGGGGGCCTTTTAATTTTGCATCGAGTAGAGATACCAATCGTTACTGTTAATATCTCACTCGAGGTGGAAGGGATTGTTGTTGCTGAACCAAATAACAAGATTACCTTTATTTTGTGCTACCTGCCGGACAGTCGGGACGATGGGACGATTTTGAGTCTCTGTTCATTTATTGTAAATGCGGTTAATACTAATCATTCAAATATTCTCCTAGGTGACTTCAACCTCTCTACTGTAGATTGGGATCGAAACTTGGCAGGGGACAGACACCATCGGTATTTTTTGGATCTTATTGCCCCCCTCGGACTAAATCAGCTTGTACAACATCCAACACGTGGAAATACAATCCTTGATCTTGTTTTTTCTCACGACGAACGGCTTATTTTTAACCTTAGTGTCGACGAACACTTAGGAAATAGTGACCATTGTATGGTATCGTTTGAGCTGAACCTTTCGGTTTGTGGAATTAAGATGTCAGAAAAATTGAAATCACCTTTTGGTGATGGTAGGCTTGACTTTGTTAAGTTAAAAGAATCCCTTGCTACGGTAGACTGGGACATTCCCTTATCCACTTTAAACCTTCCCATTGAACATGCCTGGGTCTTTTTCCAGGATGTTTTAACCGACCATGTGAAACTTTGTCGAGCGAAATCAGGCGCACCCAAAAATACCAAAACTGTACTTCCACGGCATATTGTTAAACAGCGAAATTTAAAACTTAAACAGTGGAAGCGACTTAAATCCAATCCCTGTCCCATGAACCTTGGCACCTATAATACAGCGCGAAAGTTATATTCTGAGATGGTCGAAGCTTGGCATTGTGAAAAAGAATGGAGGGCACTTCGTGAAGGAAGTCAATCTTCCCTCATCCGCCTATACAGAAAAAAACGGCAACAACGAGATCACTACCACCTCTAAATGTTGGGAACACCTATATTACGGATAACCAGGAAAAGGCAGAAGTACTTTGCTCTGCATTTGTTGCAAATACTATAACCGACGACGGTATTCCAATTGCTCATTTGCCATCACCGGTACCACAAAATGAATGCTGTTCAGAGGTTTCTTTTACGGCATCCAATGTTCTAGTGGCCCTAAATAAACTGAAGCCAAGCCATTCATGTGGCCCAGACGGATTTTCTGCCTTTCTGTTTAAGCATATTGCCCCTGAAATTTGTTACCCATTATCCAAACTGTTCTCCATTTCGTTCGCACAAGGCTGCCTCCCAACAATATGGAACACGGCTACAGTAGTTCCAATATATAAGAAAGGGCCACCATCCAACCCGCTAAATTACAGACCGATAGCTCTTACTTGTGTGGCCTGCAAAGTTATGGAAGCGATTATTCGCAATTCTATTCTCCAGTTGTTTAGTAAATATTCGATTATTAAACAGGACCAATTTGGCTTCTTACCCAACCGGTCGGCAACCCATCAGTTACTCCTGGTCCTTGACCAGTGGACATCTGCGTTGGATGTCGGTATTCCATCCGACACCGTCTATTTTGATTTTAAAAAGGCATTCGAATCAGTGATCCATCGTAAATTGTTAGCCAAGATTCGTGCCTGTGGCATTTCCGGCAACCTTAATAACTGGATAGCTTCCTTCCTGGGAAATCGTACCCAGAGGGTTATTGTTGAGGGATCATTTTCATCGAGAGTATCAGTCCCGTGCGGTGTCCCACAGGGATCAGTTCTTGGCCCTGTGCTCTTTATTATTTACTTAAATGATTTATCGTTCTCAACGGATAACACCTTCGGGTATAAGTTCGCAGATGATTTGAAAATTGGTGCTCCAACAGTTGTGTCATTAGACAGCGAATCTTTAGACGTGGAAATACTTGGAGTTCTTAATTGGTCACTAGTTTGGCAACTTCCTCTTTCTAATACAAAATGCCAAACCTTTCATATTGGATCCCAAAATTGTTGTCGTAATTATTTCCTCGAGGACTGCATCTTAGCAAGCCAATCCGAAATAAAGGACTTGGGGGTATGGTTTTCTAATAATCTCAAACCAACACTGCACTGTCATAAGGTCTGCGCCGCAGCTTTTCGTCGTTTGGCTATGGTAAATCGAAGTTTTACTTCGGGCAATGTCAGCACCCTGGTCTGGGCATTTAAGACTTTCGTTCGTCCATTGTTAGAGTATGCAACTCCGGTGTGGTCACCATACCTCCTTAAGGACATTGATTTAATTGAATCCGTTCAGCGTAAATTTACAAAGAGTATCCCTGGTTTTCGTGAGATAAATTACTTGGAACGTCGTGTGAGGACGGTCCTGGAGTCATTGGAACTGCGCAGAATTAAATTTGACCTTATTTTGACATACAAAATCTTACGCGGTCTGGTGGCCGTTGACCTGCCTCTTTTCGATTTCGCTCCTAATCCCTATGTAACTAGAGGACACCAATGGAAGCTAGCTGTTCAGAGCTCCCATCTTGAGTGCCGAAAAAAATTTTTCTCCGTCCGTGTAGTTCCAATATGGAATTCTTTTAGCAGTGAGACAGTGAACATGAACACAGTTTCAGGGTTCCGTAGAATGCTGACGACACAGCCCTTAGAAACCTTTCTGAAGCGCCCTTAAAATTTATTTTTGACTTCATCTCGTCCCATCGGCCCGGTGTTAGTGGCTCACCACCCTTCCGGCAGCCCTCCACCAAGTGTGGAAAATTACCAATATTATATTATTATTATTATTCTCCTGAGAAACGTGTAATAGTTTGAAAAAGGATATCCCACCCACTAGCCTTCAATGCACTGGCCAAATGCTGCACACCACCAAACTTCCGTGATTTGTTGTCATAGTAAATCTTCTCCAAAAGCCGACACGTTCTGATATTAGTCATCACTGTAACCCCAGAAGCTTAATCAGTTGAATGAACCATCACCAAGAAAGAACTCTCTCTCATTTTTTGTCGGCTAAGGATGTTGTACTTGATATGGTTCAGGTTCGTGTTGACCATATTCAACTATATGTATATCAACTGCTCATGCTGCTGTTGACGGCATGCCTCGATGCATGAATTGGCTCAACTTGCGTAGTGCTCTTTTATTGGAGATGTGTCGGGTAATCACGATTCATTCCAGGTATATTTATCATATTTTTTGGAGTCTTTTATTATCCATAATTCCACCTAATACATGTTTGGTGACATCAGTGTCCAGGATAACTGAGCCATCATTATCGAGCGATAGTCCGCTGTTATTGTATTTCAGGGTGCCTCTTTTTAGGAAACATGATATTATGCGTCTATACACAAGTAACGCTCTGCTAAAATCCGGGACATACTCTTCTACCATAGTTATGTGTTTCAAGGGTCCCGGAGGACGCACCCCGGATATTGGGTCTACCTTCCCCATGGCTGAAGCCGTGGCCATAATGGGTAAGTAGGGAACAATTCCATTTTGAGAGACACATGGACTTAAGGACATACGTAACCCCTACTGACCACGTAAATCCTGCCAAAATCCACATAAAATCTATGCTCACCCCACAGGCCAACCCCTACCCCATGGGTCGATCCCAAAAAAACTGTCTTCCCTTTAGCTCCCACCCACAACCCACGAAAATTCTACCAAATTCTATGAAAAGACAGAAAGCCAAAGGCATAACAAGAGTTAAATAAATACAGATGCAAACCTATTCACGTTGCCTTTTGGACTTGTATACCATTTCCACGTGTTTAATGCTGCCTATGGACGTTTCTTATTGGCCGTATCAGCATGACTCAGCAGTAGGACCTCACTCAACCTTCGGTTTCGAAGGTCGTGGGTCCAATTCCTCTCTCAGGCAGTCTTACATATAAGTCCAAAAGGCAACATAAATAGGTTTGCATCTGTAATTATGCCATGAAAAAGTAATGCTCATCCCACGGGACTATCTCTCCCCCTCAGGACCTCATCACATGTCTACTTGATGACCCATGGGACAATTCCACCTCTCCCCCCCACAGCATCACCCCAAGGGAACACTTCACCTCAGACCAAGTAAATTCGACCAAATTCTGCACAAATTTTTGCACCAAGGCCATGAAAATTCTACCAAATTCTATGAAACACCTACGCTCACCCCTAAGGGACAACCCGCTCTCCAGCCCTCACCCCACCCAATCAAGTTACGTCATTGATCCACGGAATTTAGCCCACCCTCCAGGTCATGTAAGTTCTACTAAAAGTCGTCTAAAAGCTACCAAAATTCATATATACTCTACGTGATGTGTGTGTGATTAAAAAACATGTTCCAGCACAATCTCAGTCCCTTGCCACCTCGAAAGTGATACCCAACCCTTTTGATTGTGCGATTCTGCCACGCGGATCATCACACCTTACCATTAGTTAGTTGTGGAAAGTCTAGCAAATTTCACGTAAATTCTACTTGATGTAGCACCAAATTAGAGTGTATATTTTTCACGACTCTAACACACAGAAACTACAGGAAGCCTTCCCCACGAGATATTTTGTCCTTTAAAAAAAGAGGGGTAAAATACATATCATGATTGCACATGAAGGATACCACATGCTGCACCTTTACGTCGAAATGGTCATTCCATTTGAACAGATTGGTGAGATCGTGGTGATCTTCAGATGTTAAGCTGATACTATGAAACTGACCTATAGAGACAAGCCGGACCTGTATCACTACCGCATAGTTATCTAGGAATAGGTTTTGCATTGATGGCCAATTTGAAAAATGTAGAAGAGGGTCCGAATGAAACCATGACTTTGAGTAGGAAGTTGAAACTTCGCATCCAATTCAACCTCAAGGGTACCCAGGTTTACTTCACCAACAGCCACCTCTACGGTTTCTTCCAGCAGTCGTACCCAGAGTGGAGTGGATTCTACAAACATGTGATGGAAGTGCATTCCACCATGTTTCACCATTGGACCGCGCACGTAAAGACTTTGGATGAAAAAAGTTTTGACGTAGGGGGGATGCTAGAGATGGTAAAGAAAGTTCTATCTGCTATCAAAGCTTGGTTTACCAGAACTTATCTCCTCAATAGAAACCTATTCTGTTTTGCAGAGATACTGAAGTGCTAAATGCTCAAAAGATGGTTAACTAATATAAACACCTTCCAGTTGGTTATGGACAATGTATCGACCTAACAATAATGAATAAAAAATATTTTTTAAATTAAACTAGTCCATCCAGTTATTATACTTATCATCATAACGTTTTGGACATGTCTCCTTAACTCTTCACTAGTAGCTTGCTGAATTAGATGCATGTTGACTTTTTTTTAATAGTGCTTGATTGTGTGAGTGTCTAACAGAGCTCGTTGGGCATCTCAATTCCAGGTTTTATCTTCACTTTCATTGTCTTTCAGCCTAATGCGGCGGTGAGTCTTTTCATTCAACCGTGCATTGAATCATTTTTCACGAGTTTGACCACTTCTGCAAGATGTCGGTCGGCCAAATGTCTTTGGATCAAATCATCTGTTCTATAAAACGCAATATCGTGATATTTGCATACCTTGTCCAGAGTGTTGATGCCAGGATCTCCTTGGGCTAGTCGTTTTTCTAGTTTAGTCCCCAATCTACCGTATTGGTAACCCAGTAAATGAATTTCTAATGGTAGTGTGTGAATGGTGCTGGTTAACAAACCACTCCTTCTACACACACACACAAAAAAACGTTTTTTCCACACCGCATTTTTTGCATCGTGTAACCGTCAGTATTTTGTAGTTTGCTAATATTTTGAACATTGAAACATTCAAATTGGATGTACACATCCTACATCCTACATCGTAGTGTTGGGTGAGAAGCAGTACCGTGGATGGAATCAGTTACGGAGTTTAACCACACAAAAGGTCAAAACTCACAAATCCAATGTCTTGGCATCATATGCCTCTATATTCTAAAAGACATCTACAGCTTCTATCACAACAACGATCACGACTCTGGCAAATCTAAATCAAGTCGTGGCTCCTACCCAAGTATTATCAAACCGATGTGGGAGGATCTGAAAAAGGAGAAAAGCGGTTCGGACCTTATGATACCGCAAGCAAACTAGAGGATTGTCTATGACTCTTGCTCGCTACCACTATGGCTGCAGAAGATTCTCACGTTGATGAAGTTACGGAAATTCTGACAGAACCAGAGGAGAGAAATTATAATCGAAAATGAAAAGGGCCATGTGAAATGAAACATACGGCTGATAGGCATCCACCAATGTCAATATGAACTTGAACCAAAGGTGATCAAACAATCTGAGATAATGAGAAAAAAGGACGATGAATAGTTTGAAATACTGACTCGTTAACACACATTTTACAATTTTTGCATAATAATGTTCTAGATGATACTTCAATGACGTATTGTCTCCTAAATCTAGCCATAAAAAGGGATTCCTTAGTATACGTATCCTCCCCGCTGCAAGGTCTCAAAAAAGGGAATATCTGAAACTCTGTTCGGATGTGGTTACAAGTTTTTTTCATGCTAGTTGTGCGTCCTATTAGTTACTTACCTCTGTCGAATTAAAGCGATTTAACATGTTTAGCTACATCCAGCTGATTGTACTTCCAGGAAATCGATATTAGCAAAACAAGACTCCATGGATGTATGCCCGAAGCCGATCATGAAAGGTGTAAACTAAATTGTCTTCAGAAGAAGCTTTTCAGCAAAATAACATGCAGGTTTGTGAAAAGTGTACATCTTCAAGCTTATGACGTCTTTAAAGTTCAAAAAATAAACTTCATAACCATTAAGACATCCACTAATTTTAATTCTGCCTAATGCTATCACAGGCTAAGGCAAATTTATGGTTAAAATAATATACATATAAAAACGAAGTAGACATTATTCCGTAATTATCCGTGACCCCTTTTGGAATAAGTTAGTCCTGTTTGGTTCCCCTAATTAGTGGGTTAAATTGACCGAGCAGAATCAATGCCTTTCGCTAAGTCCATACAAAGCATTAAGCATCAGCATTAAGCATCTCATTAAGCATCTCATTAAGCATCAGCAAATTAAAAAAAGCAGCACATAAAATGTGTAACCTGCAGTGAGGTTGTTGAGGGTAATTAGATAAATGTATTAAGTGATTATGGGAGAATACAAGCAAAACTGCAAATACACAGTCAGTTGCCAAATTTAGACTTCTGTTTTCATTAAATGATTCACTTTATGCTTGGGTGCTTGGTTGGTTGTTTGGGGTAGTAGTTCGTCTTCTCGTCTGTAAGTAGGCTACAAATGTGAGAAGTTTGTCAAAAGAAAGCAAATTAATCCGTACGCTGTGTAGGTGCATTCTCAAATTAAGGGCTTAGTCCTCGAACTTAACGCAAAATGACCTTTTTGAACAATCAGCAACAATCACCCAACAATGCTTCAACAAGATATGACGTCATGATTGTTGCCGTCGTGGAAGCGTCCAGAACGTCCATCAATAATGGTCTAACGGCAACCGACCAACGAGGAGCGAGTCAATAACTTCTTCTTCTCAGTAACAAACAGTAAACACCAGCAGCTTTGCATAATGTTATTTTGTTGTCCGATTTAAAATTGGAGTCATTCATCAAATGAGAATTCCAAGCCAAGAGTTTACTCGTGTATCAGTAACGCAAAGATAGAAAAAGATTAAATACTAAATACTAAATAACGTGAATAAAATATGATGATAACAACAAGAACATCGAGCATATTTCGACGTCTGCATTTGTAGCGTTTCAAACAGGAAAGCTCGACGAATAGTTTTTTTTTACGTTAAGCCATTAGCTGGCTGCAGTTTTGGGTACGAGGTAGTGCTGTGTATTGGTTTAGTCTTAATCATTAAAAACTTACGGTCGGTTTGTCGGTCGGTTTTTTTTTAGATGTACGTCTTCTCCTCCGGCTAAAAGGGCTAAAAATGTGAGAAAGGTCTCGATAGACAGGAAATTATTCCGGACATCGTTTTTCTTAGTTCTAGGTAAATGTTTTCTCCTCGAAAAAAAGCGAAAAGCAGCTTTGGTCCATTGTTGAAACGAATTTTTCGAAATTTATTGTTAGTTTCGGGATATCACATTTTCACCCCCGCCACCGGGCGGTTTTTGTAGTGGCCATGCTGTTGTTGTTGGCCCCCCTTCGTTCCAAAATGTACTTTTGTGAATCAATGGTATAGCTGATAATGTTAGTTACGTGACATGGTGGAATGGTTGTGTCTCCTCTGTATAGTTTTTAAGTTAGATTTAAGTAGGCTAAGTAGATTACGAGTGTATGACGTTACGGTCTTTAGACTCGAATAAAGCAATCAATCAATCAATCAATCACATTTTCATGTTGAGAGGATGGTCCACAATTGTTGCACCGTGGTCCAGTAGTGTTGTCAGTGGGAGAATGGCTGGCAATCCAAACAGCTGTCATTCAATAATGAGGCACGCGCAGCTCACTGATGGGACGACTGTTGGAGTTGCATTTTGGATATTTCAAATTCAAACTGCCAATTTGGCCGTTAATTTAAATGAAATTACGTAAAGATAAGAAAAGATTAAATGCTAAATTAGGCCTACTTAACAAACTATATTGATAGCAGAAAAGGGTGTCAGAAATATTTCTGTGTTTATATTTGTAAAACATTGACATTTGATTAGTATGCCATTAGCTGGTGCTCTACTCAGCAGTCTAGCACAATTGTGGTAAACATGCATAATTTCTGAGTATGATTTCGTGCCGCGTGTAGGCCTGACTTGCATTAAAACCGCATGGAACGGATGGTTAACTCTGTCAACAAACCTTTGTGATGATGTTTGTTTAATGGCGCATTATTATCTTTTGATGTTTTACAACTATTTCGCCATTGGGAATGGGGCGAACGAAATTAATAAACAAAAACGCTAAAGCACACAAAGCAGGACGTAAATTACACATTCCTAAAATAAATGAACAAGAAAATCTATGTATGGGTAGTATACAAATTTATAGGTGCTTGATGGTAACAACACAAATTATAGGCGACGTGCAGTTTCTGATGTTCAGCTCTGGCTTTGCTTCTACTGTCCAGCTAACGCAGCACAATTTGTTTGATAAAAAAAAATCTGTTCATTCACAGGGCTTGGGCTGCAAAATCAGTAGCAAGACTTACTAACATAAACAAAAAGAAATGAAAGAGTAGGCACAAGTTATGGTTTGTTTATGAACAGTTTTGTTTACGAAAAACGCGCACTACGATGATCATGATCGTTTTTGGTGTGAAATTCTACGACGATCATGATCGTTTTTTGGTGTGAAATTGTCCGTCAACAGCCTAAATGTTGAAACAAGAAATGTCCTCGAGCAAAGCGAGACGACGCCAAATGAGCTAGCGTCAACGAGTGATTCGGCTAGTATAATTAAAAATATTCCAAGTCTGAACAGAAGGGTGAAGTTGAATAGCCTACATGCTAGTAAATGTTATTCATCTATACAGTTCACAAGAAAACTGTTTTGCTTGTGGCTATCTTTTAGATATGTACGCAAAGAATGGAGGTTTTTATTTTATTTTTGTATATTTTTAAAAATTCGTCAGAGACCGGTAGTTGTGACAAGTTGGATTTTTAAGAATATAGGAAACACTGGTGGACACACAGGGAAAACAAAGAAACATTAATATATTGTGACAAGTTAAACAGAGCGATTCAATGTGAATTTTTGTTTCTAATTCTATCTGTCATTTTATTGTGTGGATTCATGAACTTTGAAAAGGACAATAGTTTTGGCAAAGAGAGGGCATACGTAAAAGTCACAGTGTGACTATTGAAGCATAAGTCCTTAATGTATCATTTTGAGACTTTTGGTAGTGGATTATATTTTTTTTACAATGTCTAATTATTTTGATAAATTTTGCAGGAATATTTCGTTGAAGTAAATTGTTTTTCTTCATCTTCTCTACTTTTGTACTTAATAGCGACTTATAATCATTTAAGTTGGAACAGAATAGATCAGAACATGAATTCGAGCACATCGTTTCTTTTTAAACAGTGAGATGCATAGGTCAGCAACACTGCTACCTTACACAGCAAACCACAGAACATTTCAGAGAAAACATTCTCTTCTGCCTCGATCATTTCTGGAGTGCAGAAGAACGAGTCTTGTGCACGAAGAAGGGCTGGCCGAGCAAGTGCATAGGGTGATTAATTCAGTACACTGGCCCATCTGTCTCATTAACATACACGCGAAAGTAAATCAGAATGAACTATTCAAACCACGGAACCGGTTACATTTGGTTTCTAGCTTGGACGCTGACCAATCGGGTGTGCTTGCTTGCTTTGCTTAATGAGTGACTTAAAAGAAATGCTTCCGGTTTGGCGTGGGCAGTAAAGGGTTAATAAAAGTTTATTAAAGTCCGTTTTATTTTGTGGGCACATGAGTACATTGCCTCACACAATGTATAATGCATTGTGAATTAAGAAACAAGTTTGAATTCAATGAGCAGCGGCGTAGCTACATGATTAGCATGGCAGCAGCCGCTACTGGGCACCAAATGTTTGAGGGCACAACTGGCCGTTTTCAAGGGCACTGGGAGTAAACGGGTCGGTTTTAATGTCTAACCCTTCTCCAGATTTAACAGCCATTCCTACTTTTTATATTATATAGGTTAAGCATAAATGCATATGGCACTTAGCTCCACTAACTGTGCTCCGTATTTGTGGGGCGAATGTGGGCGTTTGGAGCCAACAGTGGTGCTACCCTGGTTTCAGCAACACCAACAACCAACCAACACTTGAAACGTCTGGCAGCTTTAGTTTTATGGAGTGCGTTTGCTGTTTTCCCCGGTAGCAAAATACAACATCTAACATATTGCTAGACATCTAACATATTTCTAACAGTTTAGGCCAGAACCACTGGCCTAAACTGTCGGTCTTGTGAGCAACGGGGAGTTGAATATATTATTTGATTACTTTTAAAATACTGAATTTCTTTAAAGTCTTGAGTTCTTACACAACCTAGATTTATAGTGAACTATTCCATATTTTTCATAATTTGCACATCTACATTCGCTAGTTAGTCCTGATAAATCTAAAATCATGTATATTACGTCTAACACCTCAGCAACTTGACACATATTATGTGGGAAAAATTCGATTGACTACTACGTTTCCAGTTTAAAAAGAACTAATGCAATCATCAGATATCATGGTAACTTATTTCTTCTATACTGTGAAATATTTTCTTTTTGATAGAAAAAACTCAAAAGTGATGCACTTGCAATACACGGCCATCCAAAGTCCGGAGCCGACAGTGTATATGTAACATCTTTACTGCGTGCTTGTGGTTTAAGCAGTGAGTAGGGGGCATTTACGATATGGTAGCAACACCCCTACCCCCCAAAAACAGCTTCCCGCGCACGATTTTTTGTCGATCTGGAGGAGAGGGGGAAACTGCCCACTTCCCGCGCGCGATTTTTTGTCGATCTTGAGGAGGGGAAAAGTGCTTTTTGCTACTTTTTTCCGTTTTCGTCAATCTGGAGGAGGGTGGGAAAGTGCTTTTTTGTTACCTCCTACCATGTGCACAAAGAGATCCTCAAACAAAATCGCTTCCCGCTTCCCACACGCGGGAATTCGTTAATCTGGAGGAGGGTGAGAAAGTACTTTTTTTTACCTTTTTGCATCCTGGATGTTGCGGTCACCGGGTCGAGGTCAACGTGGGTCGTGGTCACCCATGGGAAAGTGCCTTTTGCTACCAAAATTTGTCCTTTTGGCTACCCTGGTGTCCCTTTGCTACCAAAGTATGCCCTTTTGCTACGTGAGTACTTTTGTCAACTAAATATGTCCACCTCAGAGCGGGAAGGTCACGTGACCGGAAGTTAAATCATCCTTGGGTGTAGTGCGAGTGCTTTTTGAGCATTCGTGTTGTAAGAACTCTCGAGAGCTTTTGGAGTGTGAAAATGACTAATTAGCAACATTATAGTGGGGTACCAAAATTATTGGGAGAGGGGTTGCAAAACTGGAGGGCTCGTGCGAGTGCTCTTTGAGCATTAGCACTATGAAACTTTAAAATGCTTCAAAGCGTAAAAAATGACGAATTATCAGCATTTTTGGTGGGGGGGGTTCCCAAACTGGAGGGTTCATGCGAGTGCTCCGTTAGCTTTCACATTGTAATAACTCTAAAAAAATTCGAATGGCGAATTGCCAACATTTGGGGTGTTCCGAAAACTGGAGGGGTAGGAGGGGGGTAGTGCGGGTGCTCAAAAAAGCATTCACATTGTGAGAATGGCGAACTGTTAACTGCATTCCCGAGAATGACGAATTAACAACATTCGAGGGTCTCAGGAGTGTAAAATCGTTATGAGCTTTCGCATTATGAGAACTCTCACAAGTGCTTTATACCGTGATGAATTAGCGACATTAGGAAGTCCTCAAATCGGATACCCTAAAAGTTGCTTTTATGAACTTTTGCGTATTGAAAATACATTGGTATATTGAGCTTGATGTAATACCGGTTTCCAGACCACCACGGAGGTAGGTACACGGCTCGTTTTTGGATTTGACATGCGGTCCCCCAGTAGATCCCTACTAGGCCTATATCTACATGGCGGGTTTTATTTTATTTACATGTGGTTTTCCTTCTTGAGAAGACCTATCCACATGTTGTTCAAGCTCATTAAATTCTGCTCTGTACTCGTCTTTTAGCCAATTTTCTTGCTTTTCGTCCTCCGTTTCGTTTTGTAGACGTTTCCGTTTAGCTGCATCATTTTTTGCTAATATCTCTTTTCTATGCACCTCAGTTTCTTGAGCGAGCGCTTTGTTCTTATAAGCAGCTTTTTTTGCCAATTTCTCTTTTTTCTCTGCTCTTTGGTTTCTTGAGTTCGAGGTTTGCTCATAGCAGCAGCTTTTTTCTTCAATCTCTCTTTTTTCAGCTCCGGGCATGATGTGTCCCGTCTTTCCCATTCCAATTCTCTCTTTTCCATTTTGCGCTTCTCCTCCCATGCGGAAGGATCCTCCAACCTTCTCCGACGGTTCTCCAGTAAAGAGAGTCTCCGAGCCACTTTCTCTTTCTCTTCCAACTTCTCCTCATTCACGTTTTTTCTTCCCGCATATTGAGCGCTGTACGTTCCTTTTCCTCTCCCTCCTCGTCGCTCATCACGTCAACGTCCGAGTTAAAGTCGTCCTCATGCGTTCTCCACGCGCCCGAGTCATAGTGGCCGATTGCTAGGGTGTCTTCGCCATTTTCCAAGATGAACCTCTTGTCGTCGTACGGCGAGAGAAGGGATTTCGAAACTCGCACCGTACTCAACTCGTGTCATACGCTGGACATTTTCGCCTAAGTACGCTTTTGCGCCGGTGTCATCGATTGCAAGGCGGATTTGTAATCGTCGAAGGACATGTACTTCTTGACGAACGAGCTCTGGATTCCTTTGGCCTTTTTAATGGTCTCTTTTCTCCACGTACATATTCGCTCGCAGTCCGACGAACTCTTGGATGGGTACGCCGCC
Organism: Lithobius niger; assembly: GCA_023313725.1. Taxonomy (NCBI): domain Eukaryota; kingdom Metazoa; phylum Arthropoda; class Chilopoda; order Lithobiomorpha; family Lithobiidae; genus Lithobius; species Lithobius niger. Next base: position 74,424 of record JAHWFP010225260.1, read on the forward strand.
CATCTCGTCTTTCATCTATTCCAGGACCGGTTTGGTCGACTCAGAGAGAAGGGTGTGGTCTCGGGGGTAATTGCTCGTATCGAAACGTTCTCGGTTCTGGAGCATATCCTCAAACACGTCGTCAGTTTTGATACGGTAGCAGAGAATGTCCGTGTCGGTGAAGAGGAGCTGTACTCGTTCTCCGTACTTTGGGCGAATAAACTCGTAATAGAAATCGTACATCGCGAGTTTAGACAGTTCCAAAATACAGAATCCCGAGTAAGTAGGGAGATCGCACCAAATGCTTCGAATAAGCCGGTTGATCTGGATGACGTTTTCGTTCAAGACCTTGAAGGGGTCGGCATGGGGTTGGGACGTGTATTCTACGCTCTCTTAGCTTCGGTGCATAGCTTGACATTGAGCCAATTTTGTTTGTTTTCCATGGTCTTGCCGAAAATCAAGTTGTTCAGGAGTTTAAAGTAGTCCTTCTCGAACGGAACGGTCGATGTATGCCTTTTCTCGGTGTTAAAGTATATTTACTCCTTCAGCTATGGTTTCTGGTTGAAGGCGAGGACTCTTCGGATGCGGCGGAGAACTAGCCCGTGCCGGAGGTAGAATATCAGGTTCCGGTAGTAGACGACGTACTTCTTCTTGTGCAGAAAATTCGGAACGAGCTTGGTGTTGCCCGAAGATTTAATAGTATGCTTCAAGTCTTTGGCCAAATCTTTCGAATAAGGGTGACAAGAAATCCTCCCTAATGTCGATCTTCTCCGGAGCGAGGGGATAATAGTTTTGCTCGTCGTGTAGCTCTCTGGGATACTCGAGGTCCATTTCCAGGATGTATCCGACATCCGCGTCGTCCGGCACGGTGTCTACGTCGAAGGTCCTGATTTCTTCCCTCGTCAGGTAATGGAAGCCGTCGTAAGGTAGATGGCGCCCATGATGAAGCCGTATAGGTTGTTCATGTCCAAGTCTTCTACTATGGGTTCGCGAGGGTCGAAATCGGGTAGGTACTTGTTGTTGACTCTCACGAACTTCTTTCCCAAGAAGGAAATGCCGCCTCGAATGCCGGAAGTTATCAGGTTGTGCTTCCAGACGTGCGTGAAGAGTTCCAACTTGGATTTCATCTTTTTGAGCATAGTCTCCCAGCTAAATCCTGGAGTGGAGATATAGTACCAGGGATCTAACTTGTTGTTTTCCAGGCAAAGTTTCCTAAAATCTTCGAGTATGTCTGCGAGCAGGAAAACGTCCTTCATTTGGTAGATCTCATGGTACACACCAAATTTCTCGTTTTCATCTTGAGCTAGAGGTTAAGTGCCCGAACGTACTCGTCACCCGCTAACTGTTCGTCTTTCAGCTGGGAGCAGAACAACATTCTCGATGGTAGTTTTTCCTTGTCGAAAATTGACATGTCTTGCACGTGCTCGTAAGGGTAGACACCCTTTCGCGTCAGGAGATTCAGCGCATCTTCTCGAGTCGTGGCATCCTCAAACCAAACGGATTTTAGGCTAGAGTCCAAGGCGGCTTCAAGGATGGGGAAGCCGACGTTGCTTTTCCTGCAGTTCTCCACCAGAGTGTCCAATGAAGCTTTCAAGTAACTCAGACTGTCCATGAATCGAAGATTTACTCCTTTCCTTTTAATAGCCATGCTCTGAAACTTCTCCGCATTTTGGCTAGTGACTTCCACTTGTCCCTTGAACTTGTGCACTGTGGATACCAGGAGGTACATGTCATAGCCTTCTAGGCCGTCGAATACGACGGGAATGGTTTTCCATTCTCGAGCGCTCAAGTTGCATTTTAAATGAGCGGCTCCCCTGTACTTCGCGCTGATGTGGCAATGGTCTCTCACCTTTTGCTCGATAACGTTCTTGGGGTCTGTGCAGTCGAAAGGTTTTTCGTAGTAATGGCAGATGTTGGTTTGAGAATAGCTGTCTTTTTTGCCTCGGGTGAGTTTCAGGGGTTTCACGTCTTTCAACAGCGTAAGGTATTCTGGGCTTCTTCCACCATGCGTTTGTAAAACATGTCGACAGCGTCTTCTCCCAAGTAATATTGCTGGCTGAGAATCTTCCAGTTCTGTCCCACAACAATGTAACCGAAGCTGCAGAGTGTGCTGATGCATTTTAGTCATCGAATTCGTGGAAGCTGGGGGTTGAGCGGCTTGCTCGGGGCGAAGGATACACTCTAAATCAGCGTAGACAATGTGTGGGAAGGGGTTCTTGCGGTCTCAATGCCGAAAATTGAGAAAGTTCTCTCCAGATGACTTGAATTTAAGCACTTGCACGGGATTGATTTTCACGCATTCTTTCCAGTGAGTCGAGAGCATCCATTCCTTTCCGAACCTGGCAAAACAGTTCCGGCAATAGAACTTGGCGTTACTGCCGGTATCTCGGAAGCGTAAAAATCCAGCGATGTCTCTAATGGGGCAATAATGGGTGTTCACCGTTCCAGAGTCTTCATTGTATTTGCCGCCCAGCAGGAGAAGATTGATGCACCGTCCAAATTGACCGTCCAAATTTTTAGAGACACGAAGCGGGTACAATCCTTCCACGTTCTGAAAACCTATAATGTTAATGGAGAGATCGTTCACCTTTTCGAATTTGTCAATTTCACTGAGCTTCATCGGGTAAGAAATCGTGCTGGTATCGAGCATGTCTTCGAACCCGAGATAATGTTTCGGGGTCTTCGCTGGTCAATTCTAAACCCGAAGCAAGTACCGAGTACAAATAGCATTTCTGGTCTTTCAAGTTTTGGACATTAATCACGGCGTACGATTTGCCAGCGAGCGCTTTAGGGAATGGAATGTAGGACGATGGCTGCAGCGGTTTGTACTTTGCCGCCCTGATGAAAAGGTTGTTCAGTCGCCAAATAACCCAACCACTTCCATGCTCGGCAAAAGCATCAATAGAACTTTGAATCTTATCGAAGGCTTCATCCAAGAGTGCTGAAATATCGTTCAGATTGTAGATTTCCGAGTATCGGGACCAGAAAGCCGCCTGAATTATGATCGTATCCCTGACGAATTCGACCCCAAGCAGATTTGGGTCTTGCAATTGACCATCTGGTTTAAGCAAACCAGTAAAAATAACCAGCAAATCTTTGTCCCAGTTTGGTTCCCGGACCGCAGTATTGGTAGCCCGGAAAATGCATTTCGAGCAGTAACTTATCTATGATTTTGTTTACGATTTCTTTCCCAGACTTGATAAAGGAAGCTCTTTTCGTCCGCACGCCTTGCAAAATACAACTTGCATTAGCCTGTTATTTTTTGCGGTTATAACAACGGACAGTTTGGTGCCGTTAGAAGTGGGACGTTTACATTTGACACAGTACCTCATCTTAATATTTTTTGATTCCATGGTTCTTTGTTTTAAATACTTCTTTAACCTAAACCTAAATTTTGATAAGCCACTGTTTCTTCCCGAGCAGTTATGATTTGTCTTTGCTGCATTTCTGATAAAATTTCGAACATCTCGTTTATATGCCCGTCATGGCCGGTCAAAGCACATTTATACAAATGCCTGAGTCTCTTTATCAAGTTGTTAGGATTGTCGTAATATTTGTAATTGAGTCTGCTCGAATGACCACTTTTTTAACCATGCCCAGCTCCTTTTTCTTCAATTTCAGGTCTTCCAAATCGGAGCGATAATAGACTTGTACTTGGTGCTATGATTAGATTTGGGTTTACGAGTATTTGGGTCGTTGTTGTGATAAATAGCATCAGTATTTTTTAACATGGCTGCGTAGGCTGCTTTAACTTCTGGCGCAAGGGAGATTTCCTTCAAATCTTTGAAAACTAGAAAATTCCAAAGTCCACGTGTCCCCACGTATTGCTCCCCCTTGACCACTATGTCATTCTCAAAAAATTTAACCACTTTATTACCAAAGGTCAGCTCGCCTTTTTTAGTATCGTATTGTAGTCCGAAAACTGGGCCTGTATCCTTGGAATTTTCGAAAAGCTTACCAAGAAATATTTAGCAGTTCTCCAATATTCTAGCCAGGTAACAAGGGACCTTAGAGTGATTATGTTAGGGAGTTCCAGCGGGGTAGAAATGCATCTTGCTTGTACTGCAGAACATGTAGGGGTGAGTTTAGGACCAGTGCTCGTAGTTGCGTATTCTGTTTTGGTCTCGAGCCGAATATTCAGTCGAGCCGAATATTCAACTCCTATAATGTGAGAATATTCAAAAAATGTGAGAATTCACATTATAGGAGTTAATATTCGGCTCGACTGAAATCGAGAGAGGTTGACAATGTCTTCTCCCTAGGAGTAACAGCTTGGGAAGGGGACGGTGATAAGCCCAATACTTCCAAGTCATCCTCGTCACTTTCTTCCTTTTTGAAAGCTTTAATTGGCGTAGTTTGCATGGCTACAGTGTTTTTAATCAGTATAGTTTGCGTGGCTAGAGTGTTTTTTATCGGCGTAGTTTGCGTGGCTGCACTGAGGACCGGTCTCGGTTTCAGGGTGCTTACCACAGGTTAAAAAAATTCTTGTAGCGATTCTTCTTGCTCTCTCTCTCTCTCTCGCCCACTATTTAAAAACTTTTTAGTTAAACGTCTTTTGAGTTTTGCAATTTTTCGTTTTGTCTCCATTCTTTTTTTAATATGCAGAAACGAACATTTATATCTCCCCTCGTTTAACGTTTTTTTAATCGATAAAAACCCGTGATGTTTTTTCCAACAGTTTTGACACAACGTTTTAAAGTCCGAAAATTCCATGGCGGGGACAACGTGGTCTTCGTAAACGTGTTTTAAATTTAACTCATCCACGGGAAAAAGGATTATTAAATTTGCATCGTCTCTGACCACTTGTTTTGGAATTCTCTTGTAGGACTGACTGGAATAAAAAACATCGGCGTTCGAATGACGCCCTTGAGCGAAGTAACGTTCAATGTTTTTTTGTTTGTCTAAAAGGCAATCATGAAAAACAATCAGATTTAGAAAGTTTGGATCCAGTTCTTCGGGCGGAATTCAATCTATTTGAGAATCGTGAAAAAAGCAACATTTTCTCTAATGTGTTTCTCAGTTTCACCAAATATAGACTGTAAAGCTTTGTGCTTTGATTGACATAATGTTTTACTGTAAATAAATAACCGGTCATAGTTGAGCCATGTTTCATTACATATAAAATTAAACAATAAGTTAGTTTTTCCGTAATTTGCGAGCCCTATAACTAAACATCTGATATTCGAGGATAGAAATGGATGATTCTTAGGTTCTTTCTTAGTCAGGAAAAAGTCGTAGTTTTTAATTGCCATGATTTTATTTTATTATTTACACATTTTTTTTAACGTTTACACAGTTACCAAACCCATAAAGTCTTATTCGAAAAATTTATCATTCGAAACATCTGAATGAGCTACTCCATTTTCTACTTTGCACCATAATTTCACGTTGCTAGGTGATTCGTCAGTGACGTACACCGCAGTAATTTTCCCGGTGACTTCAGTGAAGTTTAAAGTGTTGTAAGATGTCAAGTTGAACCAGGGTTTGTCGTTAACATTTTTGTTAAGTTTTCCTCTCGTGAATATTTTCGTAAACCCAAGTTCTAAGACAGAGCGGTTTGTCTCTGTTACCTTTGTTTACCTTTTCCCAAGAAGGGTAACAGGGGGAAGCGACGTGCATAAAATTGGGACGTCGAACGTGGTCAGAAGGACGGGTTTTTGCTCATCAAACTAGATCTCTAGTTTTTTACAGATGTACTGTTTAAGATTTTTCAACAGTTTCTGAACTACTGGGTCGCTGGTGAAATCCAACCTTTATATTTCGATTTTTTGTCCGAAACGGGAGTCCCCGAACCCATTAAATCTTGAAATTTAATGGAAGAAGACAAGGAAACCTTTATACCGTTATTCTTTGTACATTTCTCGTTCTTAACTTTCAGCAAGTTTTTTTGTAGCAGATTGGAAAGATTCATTTGCCAGGATGGTTGAGACATTTTGAGGTTAATTATTTATTTTGAGGTTCTTCCTTTTATTATACGAGAGATTTTAAAAATAAGCCTCATCGGTACATTTAAAAAAAAATTTCATCGGTATTAAAAAAAGGATGTCGGTCAATAAATTTGCACAAGCATTGAAAAGGATGAAGAGGGAAGGAGGTGAAGTGATGGGAGTCGGCCCGAGAGGACAACCAGGACTAGGATACGTGCTAACCCCCGAAAACAACTACGGTATGCAAAGCAAGCGTGTAACTAAAGTAGGAGCTCTTATCGAGCCTAAAGACGCCGTAAATTATTCTCATATCGGTACTCTGGCAATGGACGTTCAGAAACTTAAAACCGATATGCCACCTGCCATTACTCTTCTCTCCGACAAGATGGCTTCCAGTTTCACTTGTACGTCCACGATTACAGATTGAAGCCTCTCGGACTGTTTGGAGCAATCCAACACCACGAGGGGATAGGGTATCCTGAACTGAAGCAAATCGAAACTCAAGTCGTTGGTGTCGTAGCACAGCTGCCTAAATTGATGCGCCATTTTGTAGAAACCAACGTACTCTCCAGTCGCAAAATTAGAGTTCAAATCGAGAAACAGATAATGCTCGGAATTAAAAATCACGTGAGCAACTTGCAGACTCCAGTGGCCCCTGCCTGTTAGTTTGTAAAGATAGAACTGTCCACCTAGGTTTCTCGACTGCGGAAATAGTCGACACGCGCCAAGTGAAGCTGGTATTTTGAGGGAGCCCGCCGCTATCGTAATGCCAGTGCCTAAATCTACGGTCGCACCGTGGTCGATGAGATTGTAGAGTTTAAGTTTTTGTTCGTCCGAAGCTACGACAAGGGGCAGGAGCCAACTGATGCTATTCAAAATCACTTTGCCATTGGCTGCGGCCACTGCTTTGAAGATGGCATTCGTGTCACTCGCTTGCATGAGTGTGAGCACGTGTTTAGTTCCGTAGATTAGCTTATCGTAATTTTCGTGCTTCAATGGGATGGCGAATGTAAAGCCTCCCTTGGGAGTTGTTTCAACGATGATAGACGGGTGCTGCTGTTTGAATCCCAAGTTGTCGGTTAGTTCAGCCGCGACTGAAGTCACACTGTCCAGCATGCAGCACTGGCCGAGAAAAGCCGGTTGCTCCGCTGAACCGTAAGTGAGCAGTCCCTTGATCAGAGTACCGAACCCAGGGTAAGTTAACTCGTCGACTTGTTTATCACCAAGATGGTATTTGATATTAGAAAACAGGAACATGGAAGCGTTATTAATAAGACTAGGTACGCCAGCGTCGGCGTAAGCTGCGTCATCGTCCTTCAGCAACCTCCCTTTAATCAGGAGGTAACTGTTGGCAACGTGCAGAAATAAATCTTGGTTTTCTACGTTTTTCGGATTTCCGAATTTACGTTGTTGAGATTAGTGCCAACAATTGGGTTGTATTAATGGTACGTGTAAGAATCGACCGATGAATCGTACACCAAAGGTTTGTTGATTTTTAAGTAATCTTCTACTACGCTCAT
>JAHWFP010225261.1:0-16511 GCA_023313725.1 Lithobius niger
ACAGACAGGACGGTAATAAGTTACGGGCCATTAAAGGCACTGTCGAGAAGTGGCACTCGGCGTGTCGCCGCAGTCGCCGTGAGGAGGTTGTGTTGGCCCGTTTGCGAATTGGTCACACCCGGCTTACTGTTTCCTTTTGCGGGGGGTTGACCCTCCTGAATGTTCTTGGTGTCGACGGCCACTTACGGTCCGGCACTTACTTGTTGATTGTCGCCATCTTGATGGTGTTCGTCGTCGGTTCCATCTTCCGCACGACATTGCGCGTCAGTTGGGCGATAAGTCTGTCCTCCTGTCCGGTGTTTTTCAATTTTTGCAGGAGGTACAGATGTATGACCAGATTTAGATTAGGGGTTTGAATAACATCTCTGTAATGTGTGGTGCAGTGGCAACCCGGACCACTGCACTGTGACTGAGGTTGGCGCTAATGACCAAGTTGTCGACGCGCCATTAAGCCTCAATCCCCCCCCCCTCGCCAAGACCTTGGACACGTTGCAAATGGTAGGGGTATAGCAGGTTATGATGCAAAATGTCCCAAATCGTCGAATTACTGACACCCTCTCTGCGTGCAATGCGTCGTGTGCTATCCGATGGATTTTCTGCTATGTGCTGGAGAACTCTGTCTTCCAAGCCAACAGTTCGCACAGTTCTGGGTCTTCCAGCATCCGATGTCCGTCTCCCAAATGAGCCCGTTTCCCGTAAGCGCTGGTGGATACGACTGAACGTTCTAGCACATGGCAAATCCCTGTCTGGATACCTTTGAGCGTAGAGACGTCGTGCTTCCAATGCATTTCCATCTGCAAGACCATACATGTAGTGCATGTCTGCCAGTTCGATGTCTGGATACTCCATACTTAGGGAAGAGAACTACCGAACAGTAAACGTGAACAAAGGATCACAATGTCACCTTTAGATTTAAGTCATCAAGTGATTTAACAAACCCCTGTATTAACAAGAAGTCGTCTGTCAACCCCGAAATGTGGACTCTCCAAATGGTGTTCAAGGTCACCTTGTACAGATATGCGAATGTTCAATTTGATTTTGTGATTACAGTACTTTTTCGCATCACAAACGTTGTTGTTTTTTGTCAATAAATGTTATTACATTCTGGAAGGGAGTCGTAACAGGGGGATAGCAACTAATGGATGGCAGAGCTTGCCCGCTGTAATGTAACTTTTAAGACTTCTAAGTTATTGTTTTTTAGAAGTTGGGTTTTCAAGGATTTTTGTCTTTAACACTTAAAACTACAAAGAGTCTTGAGGTGGAGATTTACCTCCAAATCAAAACCAAGTTTATGCGATGATTTTTGTGGAAGCTGGAGCGTTAGACAAAGGCAACAAACAAACAAACAAATAAGCAACCAAATTCAAATGTGTGGGTTGAGTACAGTAATGTTGTTCTCGCCGCTTCGGCCAATGAAACAAGTGATCATCCGAATTCTAAGGATTCCCCCACTTTTACGTTTTAAGCTTCTTTGCTTGAAGAGTAGAAAACAACACATTAAATCCCTCACTTTTAATGGCGAGGATACCCGATTAATAATGTTTGGTGCTCTCCACAGAGATGTACGTACCCCCCTCGTTCCTTTTCCCCCGCGCGGCCGCCCACAAACTTGGAAAACGATGTAACCTACTTGGTCTTTACACGTAATGAAAGAAAGTACAGTACTACTTTCGATTGTTTTCAATCACACGATGTGTTTTTTCTACAATTTGTTTCATTAAAGTACAAGACCAAAGCAGTTACTCCTCTCTTCCCCCACGTTTGATCCCCCCCCCCCATAAGAAAATTACCTCTCCCTCTGATAAGTTGTGCGACCCAATACTGTATTATGAAGTACTGAAATACCAGGTATGATATGGCACATATCCTGAGTTTGGAATGGAAACGGTGAATCATTACGAGGTATTTAAGAACTGTTTACCCCAAACCTGGGGGGGCTGTAACTAAAGACTGGTGCATTTCCGGACCCATGTTTATAGGACTTTTTCTTCTTATCTTTGATCACACAGCGGACCCTCAAAATATTTGACACCAATTTCCGAACACCCTGTATATATACAGGGTGGGGCAGAAAGGACGGAACACCCTTGGCAATCAAAGATGGTTAAAGTTAGGATAATGAAACTTTGCATGGTATGTAGGCGAACGGGCAAACTAACCTTGAATCGATCACTGACCTTGATGCATATTTCAAGGTCATCGTGATGCTAACTTTTTAACTATGCTTCGTAGAACTCCAGTTTAAATTAGAAACTTGTAGACATTGGCAAGGCACAGCCATTGCAAAAAAAAACAGAACGAAATTCGGTACGCTAGTTTAGGAGTTACGAAAATTGCAAGCATCATTTTGTTGTGCTGACCGAGTGGCTTTCCTGCCAAACAGTGAGTTTAAAATTAAGTCTAGTGGTCCTCAAAGTACATGAAGCATGCTTGGAAACAAACAGCAACTGACACACTGAGGACTCGACACTAGCTCAACACAACTTGCTGCATTACATGTATAAACAGAATGGTGCTACAAACTACAGCATCTTATGCAAATTGGCATAGTTTAGTCACCGTGGTTGTCTAGAAATGAAACTAATGTTGTTCCTCCCTCAGGTTAACTGTTTCAGAGCTGATCACGGTTAATGAAGTATGCCAATTTGCGTATGCTGCCAACACCATTACCTAACAATACAATGCATGGTGTACGAAAGAGCCTGACAGAACTGTTTGGCAGGGAAGCCACTCGGCCAGCACAACAGAATGATTCTTGTAATGCCCGTAACTCCTAAACTAACGTACCGAATTTCGTTGTTTTTTGCATTGGCCATGCCTTGACACTGTCTACAAGTTTCTAATTTACACTGGGGTTCTACGAAGCATAGTTAAAAACTTAGCATCACGATGACCTTGAAAATATGCGTCAAGGTCAGTGATCGATTTATGGTTAGTTGGCTCCCCGTTTGCCTACATACCGTGCAAAGTTTCATTATCCTAACATTAACCATCTTTGATTGCCAAGGGTATTCCGTACTTTCTGCCCCACCCTGTATATACTAAACAAAGGTATTGTTTTAGAATGGAAATGGAAATCTACGAAGATTTCCCCCAAATGTATTAAGTAAAAACATTTTATTTATATTTGCCTTCATCGTGGGACTGTGAGCGTCTTGATATCCCGCCCCCTTCTGTTTTGTTTTTCTACTTTTAAATGCTTTAGTTAACCCTGCTTTCCTGCAGAAATACTCTACCACTGTTTACAAGTTGTTTTAGGTACGGCTTTCATTGTGTTACGTGTGGGTGACGTTAATGAAATGAAGTGCTTTGTATTTGCAAGGGTTCTTTAAAAAAGTTGGTGAAGAGTTAATCGATTCTGTTGAAATGTAAACTTAAATTTACTCTTCCAATGCTTGAAAATGCAACTGGCTCTTAATCGTCTCTTAATTTTATATTTATTTCATAGAAACTATTTCTCAAAAGGGCCTTATAAAATGGAAATGGATATACTTCAGAAATTATGTCTCCGTCGCTCCATCGTACGGGAATACAACGTAACAGAGGGACCAAAGCGTTGCCCACAATTTCTTGGGGGCTTATTAAATCTGTGTATATATAAATGTTATTGAATCCGATGTCTAAATCCATAGGGTGAGGAAGTTTTAAATTTGATATGCTGGATATGTAAGTGTCTCCTTCAAATCCTAACAACTGTCCCATGGCAGCATTTAATTTTATACCTACGGTATCTGCTACTTGTATCTCAACAGATCTTCAGACTTCGTCTTTGCTACGAGTTCGTTTATAACTTCGATAAATTTTTCAGGTTTTAAATAAAATCCTTCCGGAAGTGTGATTCGTACAGTATAGCCTGATGTTACGTTACATTTAATTTTCACATACCAATAATCGTTTGGTTCCTCTAGTTTATTGTTTGGATAACTTGTAGCTTCGGTTGTTTTGTTCAAGTGGCCGTCGAAGCCTAAAATGAAAGCTAGTCTGTTGCTAATTGTGATCTCGCAACCTGGCTAAGTAAAACAATGACTAAAGTTTCTTCAGAATTAAGTGATAATTTAACTGGAGGATCATTATTGAAAGACTGTAAAAGATAGTTATTCAGGAAAGAAATGTTGTAAGCCATTTATCTTCGTCAACATTGCTCATATGTTGCTTGAAATTAAAAAAGGGAAAATATAAACGGCGAGTTGGATTTTTTATAATGCGAAATTTAGCTTCGCGTGATTTGGACAACTGAATGAAATTGTACGGGTATTTTGTTTCAACAAGGCCAACTGACCACTTTCCAAAGCAATTCTATTCGTTTCGGCAAATGGGTCGTGAAATCACTCGTGAAATCAGCGTGTTATTGGGGTTGTAAATGGGGTGTCAGTTTGAAGGTAAATTGTAAATAAAATTCATTAATATTTCCCATTTTTTTAAGGATGAGGGCTCTCTTTTAAATCTGAAGCAGGATTCCAGCTGTTGAATTGAGATGGGTAATCAAACCACTTTATCAAATATTGTTTATTTCTTCCCTTGCCCCTTGTTTTCAGTATTTCTTCGACTGCGTGATGTCCTGAAACCTTCTTATAATTTTAAATAGTTCGTTAGAATATTCGGATTTAAAGCCACGCGCAAAAATGTGACGTGATTTACTAATACGGACGGTTTAGCCGATTTCAAAAGAAAACTTTCTGGGGGGGAGGGGGGGTTCACTTGTGCAAACGGACTGTGGAATTTTTTCCAAAAGTAAAATTGATTATGGGGCTTAACGCTACTGGGTGTGGCTTGTATGGCGGGATACATTGTTTCGTTGTATGCCTTTAAAATTTTCTGATAAATGTTTAGATATTTATAGGTACCACGGTAACTGAAGACTTACCACGGTAACTGAAGACTTTCCACAATTTGGATTATAAGTTCTTATAAAACGTTCAATTAAGGCACAGCCGTGTTCGTTGTTCTGTAAAAACTCCCTTCCCTGATTCTGTAAAAACTCGCTGGTTCGAACCCCATAGAACTCGTTTCCTTCATCTGTGCAGAGAATATTAGGCTTAATTTTAGCTTGTTTAAAAGTTTGTTTAAATCCTGCAATAACGTCGTTATTGTTTTTTGATTTAATTGGGACAGCATACCCAAATCTGGAAAACACACATCGATAGTTACAAGAAGCCACTTATAATTTTTATTCCATTTTATTCCATTTTGCTAAGGATTGTATGTCTATTAAATCTTCCTCCCAGTTTTGATTTAAGCCACCACTAACAATTTTTCTCTGGCGAAACGTCTGATTACTCGGCGATGTTCATTGTACACTTCAGAGCTAGCTAAAAAAATTTGCGCATCCCTTACTCCATCTGCTTTGGCCTGCTTGTACATCTTCAAAGCAGTACTGAAACAAGCGGAATGGCCTGGGTCGTAATACTTTCGGCGAAATAGTCATTCATTGTGGACTATTGAAACGGAGGAAACTCCTCCCAGTAAGGCGAGAGTGTTGGAACGGAGGCCTCCCCGTTGCCTAGTGACACGAGATGTTGCTGGAGATGGAGCTGTGAGAAGTGGGGTAGGGGAAGGAAAGTCGGGCGAGGGTAACAGATGCAAAAGCAGCGATGTCAAGTGAGGCCCGGTTGCTAAGAAGAGACTTTGGAAGATTGGCTTCTTGCAATACTTTCTTGAATGAACTGAGACCTTCTAATTTGTCCACATTTTTTAATTTGTAGCAGTATGACGAAGTAAATCTGAAAGATTTGAGCGTGGGATTTTTTGTCCTCCAAGAATAAGTTCTTGTTTATCGTTGATGTCAAAGTCGAGATTTGCTTCTAATGCATCCAATACGGAGTTGACATGGCTCTCATAGTTTTTAGGTATTGCGCCGAGAATTCGTGGTTTTATAGAGATTATTGACAAGGCGGCTGAAGATGTGGTTGATGGCTGACTTTGAGCAGTCGTTGCAGAAGTAGCAGTTGTTTGGGGCATAATTGCGTCTCTATAACGCTTTATATGTGTTTGAACTCGTCCTTGCATTTGTGATAAGAAAGCAGCCTTGTCTAAATCAGATAATACAGGATATTGAAGCAATTTTTCCATGTCGTCTTGTAGTGCTTTTACTGTTTTAACTGTTGGTTCAAAAGCATCTAAAGTCTGCCTGAAGTAAGGTTTAAAGCTTTGCTGAGACAGCGAAGATGTGAAAGGAACCAAAGTCATTTTTTTCCATGGTTTCACCTGTATTGCTGTTGCCTCGGGGCAGATAACCACCATTCGTCGGCGACAGCTTGCCATTCAGTATGCTTTTGGGCCAGACTTGCGAGTCGGTAGACGCAGTGTGGGTAAGGGTGATTTCCGCGATAGGCTCCAGCAGTCCTGTCAGGAAATAGCCTTTGAAATACCCTGCGTCTTGAGGCTTGGTGGGATGCCAGTGGCCCCTTGACTTGTCCCAGGTGGCATTTTCATTTTCGCTCTGGCGTCCCTCCCGAAGGGTTCCACTCTACCAGCAAGGTACTTGCAGGAGTTCCGGCGGCTGTGTTCTCAGTACGCCGGTTATCAGCGGCTGTTTACTGATGGGTCGAAGTCAGACGTTGGCGTGGCATGTGCTTGTGTGTGTAAGGGAGTCACGGTTGCCCATCGCCTTCCATCAGGCTATTCTGTGTTTTCTGCAGAGCTTTTGGCTCTCGGTTTGGCAGTGGAATGGATCCTTGACCTTCAGGGCACGCATTTCATTGTCTTTAGCGATTCCATGAGTGCCCTGGAGTCCTTGGCGAATTACAATCCTCGGAACCCCTTAACACAACGTGTCCAAGCTTTGCTTTCCCGCTTGCCTGGCCGGCGGAAAACCGTGCTTTTCTGCTGGATCCCGGGCCATGTTGGGATAGGTGGAAATGAGCAAGCGGATTCTGCAGCGAAAGGGGCCGTTTCTGGCCCGCTCCGGAGGGATCTCGGCCTTGTTCCCTCAGACGCCTTTCCAACTCTGCCTCTGAGGTTACACGCTTTTTGGCAAGCCTTGTGGGACAGTCAAGTCGGAAATAAGTTGCGTGCTATTAAAGGCACTGTTGAGGAATGGCACTCGGCATGTCGCTGCAGTCGCCGTGAGGAGGTGGTGTTGGCCCGTTTGCGCGTTGGTCACACTCGACTTACTCACTGTTTCCTTTTGCGGGGGCTTGACCCTCCTGAATGTTCTTGGTGTCGACAGTCACTTACGGTCCGACACTTCTTTAATGATTGTCACCATCTTGATGGTGTTTGTCGTCGTTTCCATCTTCCGCATGACATTGCGCTTCAATTGGGTGATAAGTCTGTCCTTCTGTCCGGTGTTTTTCAATTTTTGCAGGAGGTACAGATGTATGAAAAGATTTAGATTAGGGGTTTGAATAACATCTCTGTAATGTGTGGTGCAGTGGCAACCCGGACGCCTGCACTGTGACTGAGGTTGGCGCTAATGACCAAGTTGTCGACGCGCCATTAAGCCTCAATCCCCCCCCCCCACCATAAAAAAAAAGGTTAACGGTTGTTACAAACGAAACTTCAAATTCTTTTTCCTGTGGCTTTTCCTACCAGGCCACCTACCGCCGAAGCCAACAATGGGGCTAATAAAGGAAGAAATGCTAGGCCTCCTTTCTGATTATTAGTGCGTTTTTTCTTAGCGACGGACTGTCCTTTTGCTGCTAACGCTAGTAAGACCGTCTTGTGTTTCTTTATTTTCTTCAACTGGCATTCAGATAACGGGATGTTATTTTTAAGCAAATTCACACATAGTTCACAAATACATCATATTAAATCGGGTGAGGAATTACTTATAACGGATTTTAATTGTTTCTTTTTTAAAGACGGAAACACTTCCAAAATTAAAGCTTTTTTTTGACGGCCTTCATTTCGTTCTTACACATGCTCAATGAAACAATGAATAAGAGGCTGTGACATATATATAAATTTTGCGTTAAATTAATTAACAAATAGCCATGAGGGGGCATTGTAGCGTCATGGTATGCTTCCATAAAAAAAGGCTATTTTTCCGGGGTAAATTTGTTGGCCAGTATTGAAGCTTGTAAGGCGTCCCTAGGGTTCTTAATTAAAACTATAAATTTCGAATTCAAAGAAAGGGAACGGTGAGCAGGGCCTTTATGGAATAGGTTTTGTGTCGAGAAACAGCAGCTAATTAATTTGTGGTGAGAAATTTGAGTAGTAATTTTTGAGTCTTTTAGCATGTCATCTAAATCGTCGACTATTAACAACGAGGCAGGGGGTAGTTTTTCGAAATCAAGCAAACCATTATGAAAATGCACTTTGTGCGCTATTTCAGACATCCATGGCTGCGCTATTGAAAAGCACCAGAAAAATGATGTAACAGGTGGCGATATAGGTTCATCAGCGTGTTGTATTAAATGTCTACAAAAATAAGATTTGCCGGCCTGGCTTGGGCCGCTATAAGCATGAAAAACGGGGTTTCAAGCTTGAATAAAGCTGACATTTCCGTTACTGCTGTTATTATGAATGGAAGTGACGCTTGGCAGTCTGTTGTAGCCTACAAAATGCTGACTGTAGTTATGAAGACAGAGTGAAAAACGTTGACCTGTAGCTGGTTTAAATGCTGTCCAGCACTGCGGCTTCAGATTTGAAGTTATGTATGTAGCATTAGTGTAATTGTTGCTTTCAATGCGTCCACCGTTGTTTACAGCTAAAATGTAAACTTCTAAGCAGGCTGTAAACGTGGATAGTGCTGCCAGCAGGAGCAGAGCTAACTTGAGTGGTTTATCTTCCATGGCTGAAGATAGAATGATGGAGAGGCCTTGTTTGAGATCCCTTTCATTTGTTTTTTTATTAGGGATTCTTGAATCCGTAAGGTAGCGTTGATAGATCAGGCATCATGATGCGTTTATTAAAGACCAGCTTGTACTTTTTTTCTCTATATGCATTTACTATGTTATGGTTTTGGTGCACAATCTGTTCAGGATTAGACACAATCACTGTTTTGTCTAGTTCACGACCGAGAACCATAATTTCTGGAGATAAACTCTCTAAGGCTTGACTTGTTAAAGTGAATCCCCTCACTTTAAAAAGATGCACAACACGATTAGGCTGATCTGTAAACCGCACAGTTAGACAATACTGTTTGGAACCGCCTCCAACAAACTTTTCAGTATGAGCTGTACTGCCGAAATCCTTCTCTATTTCGTTTGTTAAACTACCTAAGTGCGGTTCCACTTTAAAGAGCAAAGGTTTGTTACGTTCTGTTAACGCTATTATACAATCAGTGTCTACGTAAAGAAGTGACCCTGTGGGTAAAAGCGACATAGCTTTGTACAACTCAATACGACCATAACTTGTCACAAAATTCGCGATAACCACATTGTTATGTTTTTTTGGAGCACCAAAGCGAACGTTATCTTTGTATTGAATGCATGTAACCTCATCATTTCTGTCGAAGTTGACATGGTGTACATCTTTTGTTGGATCTGTTAAAAAAGAGAAAAATTCTTGGGCACTGTCCAGATATTTTGTGCTAAGCATATTTGTTCTTTCAGCCATTTTTCCATACAGACTTACGAGTCCCGATTTAGCGATTTGATGCAATCCAGAACTTTTTTTTATGTTTTCGTAGTCTAACTGGATACGTTGTTGTTCTTTGAAAGCAGAAATGTACTTCATTTTATCTTCTTCTGTAATGCAATGTTCGGGGAAACCTTCTGCCTCCACTTTTACATTCAACATCTTTTCGATGTAACTCTTGAAGGGGTGGAAATTCTTATCTTTCTGGAAATTCCAAACCTCGTGTATTTTTTTCATGACATAGCCATGCTGCAGCGCCAATTCTAGTTCTGGCGTAGTCCACACCCCTTCCAAAACACGTTCCGCTTCTGAGTGGTTGCATCTCTGTGTTTTCTGTCGAAGCGCAAGAATATCACAAGGTGAAAAATAGGCGTTTATTATTGATGAGGAGAGGCAGTACGGGTAAATGGAAATTCTGTGGGGCCAATACTACACATTTTACTGAGCCAAAATACTCCGCAATGGAACATCCTTTTATTTTTTTGATGATGTTTGGTAGACCCTTAGGGTACAGAAAAGCAAACATGCAAAATGCGTAAAGAGAGACGAAGTCATGATACGTTATTTCAAATTTTTAGCTCGCTTCAGCGTAAGCTCTCATAAGGCCGACGCGCCCTCCGTGATACGAATTTTGGCACCGCAAAAAGTCTAATAAGGACAAACCTTCAACAAATGCCTTGGCTTAGGGGTTATTTGCTGCTTATTAAAATCACACTCTCATGACACGTATTTGGTAACCGTTGGCAACAAGATCATTACGTATGATTTTGTCTCTTTCGTACACTTCATCCAGTGTTAAATCGCTGTAAAGTGCCTTTTCGTACCTGCAGGTGTCGAAACACGATAAGCAGCCATGGTAGGTGCTGCCACCATAGTAGAATAGGGTGGGGTGGGGGGGGGGGTCTCTTGTTTTCTGTATCCATCGACGTAAGTATTTCTGACCTTCCTCTCACCGGAAACGGAATCAGCTTTTTGTATCGTTATTTTTTCTTTCATTTCGACGTAATACAACCACTGAAGCCCAGCTTTGCTGTACCTTTTTGCAGGTCCGGCATAACTGAAGGGTATGTGGCCTATTGTGTTTGCTTGCAGGTGTTGAGATCTATAGCCTCGCATTACTGCTCAGGAAGCGTGCATGATAAAAAAGGTCACATTTTCCATTAAATATTTTCAAAAAAATTCATGATACATCATGGCTGATTTATGCAATATCTGTGTATCTAAAATGCAGTATTTCAGTAGCTGCTCACGGTAATTGAATATTTCTCCTTTTTCAATTACTCCCTCATACCACAGCTCGAATTCCTTCCTTTCTTTTTGCGTCATTCGGTCGGGGGGGCAAGCATTTCTGCAGGAGGGTAGCACCCTACGTAGGCCATTGTTTCTGTAGAAGTAAAACGATGGGGAAACCAAGCTTTTTCTTGCGATAGTACGAATGTTTTTCCCACGTTCTTCAGGGAAGATTTAAAAAATAACATAAAAGTCCAGGAAACGGATTTGATCAGCAACTAATGTTATGATCTTGTTAACCATCCATAATGACGTGCGAAATTACCTTGTTTTCCAATAAATAGGACATAATAAAAGAACCATCGTATCCACTAAAGTTGAAAGCCAGGCATGTAACTTCTACTTCAGTTTGCCGTCCATACTTTTTAAATAAAAGTTTGCAAAACTCATCTCGGGCATCCCACCCTACAAAACTATACAAGCGCTGTCCGCAAAAACTGCAATCTCTTTCAAAATCTTCATAATTTTTGCACGTGTTGCAGCACTGCGTGTAGACCACATATAATTTGATATAATTTGTTGCCTCTCGCATCAACACCTAACTCCTTGATGGCACCCGTTTCAACATAAAAAAAAACCGTAAATCCATGGTTTATCTGAAGTTTGCTCTCTACGTATTTAGGCATGAAACAAGCATGTCCTTCGTTACTGCCTCATTGTTTGCAAATGTCACATTTTAACTGTTGACAATGATGGTCTGAGACATCCGCCATGTGTTTTTTGAAACATGTTTTGAACTTTGTATACGTTTCACAAACGGATTTTTTTCGTATTTGGATCGGTTTCAAGATAATTGTCATAGCATTGTTGCCCTCTGAATAGGCGAAAGCAATCGTCACATTTGATGGGTTTGTTTGAACGAGAACAGAAACCTCCTTTGTTACGGCAGCATTTACACTCGTTGGTACATAGATGGCTTCCGGCATTGTTGTAAGCCTTACAACAATCTTTAACAAAAATATGATAGTCCCAAAATTGTAGTCATTTTCTTACAGTACACGTAGTGATTATCAAACAATATGATAACGCCTTGAAGGACGACGTATATTGGTTTTAAAATGCCAAATTCATAACTCACTACTACGAGTTGAATCTCATCCAAAATGTTTTGAAACCGCTGAATTTCTAATATGCCGCACATACGTCCTTCTGCCACGTCAGCCTGTTTGGGTATTTCCCTTTTAAGCAGTTTTATTTTATAGAATAGTTTTACGAATGAAAGTTCGGGTAGCAATCTGAAATAAGATTTTGCATACACAATAGCTTGAGCTAAACAGCTATTATTTCCAAGGTCGGGCATTGTGACAGCATTTTTTTTTTCCAGATATCGCATCATATCTGTATGACCTCCCGGTCGTAAAACTCGCCCCTTAGGCATCTTCACTCTAGTGAAACATAGTTTAAACCCGTCTAAAAAATCCATATCTTTATTGCTCTGCATGACTTTTAGAATTTCATGAAGCAACAAACCAACACAGCTCCCACCTAGTATATCTTACGTAAATTGGTTTTTCGAGGTCGGGACCATGTCTTGCATATAGCGCACTGCTTCTTGCAAAGGTGTGCATCTTCTCTTGTATGCCACATTGCAATATATACAGTAAAAATCTCAACCGAGCACAGTGGTAAGATTTTTGCAATACGCGTAGTGGTTTTCGAATAATATTACATTTGCAATTTTGTCGTGCTTTTGTTCACCGGTGAATATTGGACACAATCCTCCATATTGGAATCTATGCACTCCAAGTTGAATTCTGTCAGGCATGGTATCTAAAAGTTTTTGGAACTTTTCAATGTGGGTGATCGTGCAATTTGTTCTTAATGGGACACCTGCCTTCCTGTGCAGATACGCCATGGCTGCTTTAATTTGTTGTCTCTTTCTGTGCTTTCTTCTGAAGGGAATTCTCATGGTGGGCGAGAGGTGTGACTGTGCTTCCAGGTGACTTTGCGTGAGAACAATAGATTGAGCTAGACAGTTACCGTCACCAAAATCTGGTCTTAAAACGCAGTTCTTTTTCTTATGCAAATATTTCCAAGAATCCATTACACCCCCGGGCAGTCAGACTCTAGTGATTTTTAATTTAACCCCTGTTTCCAGATTTAAATTTCTCTTGGATTGTTGAACTAGTTGAATTTTATGAAGCAAAAGTCCTACGTGAAAAGTTGAATATGGTCTAAATGGAACGAAGATTGCACGCTCCAAATCGTCGTGTTCCAACGTAACGCCAATTAAGGATGTCGGGGCCAGATCGATCAAAACTCTTTCTATTGCATCCTGAAAGACACCTTGAACGTGGTCTGAAATGCTCAGATTAAAAGAGGCGAGTGTTTCTACGGGAATGGGGGAAAAGAGCAAGACTAGGTCTGTGCCGTCCGTATTATAACGTCTTATGTTACGTGACAGTCTGCTTTCAACTTCGTAATAATCACGAACGTCGTATCCTAGACTATTGTTGGGCGAAGCGGCGTTTGCAGATTGCAAGCCTTCCTGATTATTCAAGGAAACTTGGGAAGATGAATCGTCGTCTGTAGTATAAATTTAAGGCGGTGGCGGTGGTCTGTCGCTTGTTATTCCTTTTAATGTAGACAGCTGGGGAGAGCTTGTCACGGGTGGCCTTATTTCGGATGTGTCTGAACGTGGAGAAGGTGAGATGTGGCGGGGGTGGGGGGTGATGGAGATTGCGCCGAAGAAGAACTAAATGAAGGTTTCGGAATTTGGAGTTTTTTTCTTTTGGGTGGAAATGCGGAATCATCTGCGGAATCGTCCCCTATCTCCATCCTGAAAAGGTTCCGTTTAGGCTTCACCCTGCACACCACTGGCACTTTTTCTCTCACCAACTTGAATGATTGATATCTTTCGAGTGGGGGCGTAGAGACTTGCAAGCTGGCTAGAAATGGGGACGGGGTAATTGGCTAAAATTTGGCACTGTAGGCTGCTCAAGTCGCATATGAGTTGTGGAAGTGTGTGCAGACACCGTTACACCAGCAGGGGAAGAAAAACCATAATCCGCGGGGTTAATATCGGTAATAGGGTGAATGAGTAACGACGCATCCAGATTGGCTGTCCGAGCGTCGTCACAAATCTCAAACTGTGCAGAATCGCCTTCTTGCTGTAAACTGGCGATAGCATCGGCAGCTAAATGGCGCAATTCTTCGTTTAATGCGGCACCAGACACATAATCCTCGTAAGAAGAACAACATTCACTAGGAGGCACAATTCCTTTAGAGTCTTCGCCATCATTGACTCGTATCCTGCCAGTGAACTGACCTTGCGTGGGTATAGAACCTGGCGAGAGGTTGACGGCGTTCTGCGTTTACCACTGCACCCGACACATATTCTTCGTACGTCAAACTGCACTGACTAGGCGGGACAATTTCGTCGGTAATCTTCCCCGTCACTGACGGGAACCGAACCGGCGAGGGGGTCTTGGCAATCCTGACCCTCCAATGATGACGTTCCCTCCTCCGCCTGCCGAAGCGATTGTTGTTCTTCACACACCTATAAAAAACAAGATTTTTAACAAATTATGTAACTGCTTTTTTTTTTACGAATGACAATAGCGTTAAAAAAATATTCAGCTACTTACTGATTGCAACTGTTGTCTTTGTATCCAACGGGCGTTGACTTGCTGTCTGTACTCGCGAATGATACGGAATGCACGTCCCGATCCGGTTGGCGATCGTTCATCACTCGCGCTGATGTCCGTAAATATATCTGATGACGTACTAGACAGTTCTAACAATAAATTTCCACATTCCGGACCGTATACTGAATCAGTCGATGGTCCGGAAAGTGCTGACGATTCTTCGCTACATGTCGGCATGGAGTATGTGAGCTTAGGACAAGATAATATTTGCGATATTTCGTCTTGCTCATCGGCGCTAGATAAAATATCGACATCAATGTCTGTTTCCGACATCTTTTCAATGAAAATAGATCAGATTGTAGGAGCTTCAGATCTAACCATCAAAACGCGTGTAACGGCGGCTTGCGATTAAATTTTGAAAATCCTTTGCTGCACGTGATCGAAGCAGTAAAAATCGCGCATGGGCAGAAGCAAGCGACGACGGCCCCATCTAGCTTGAGTCGGACCAACGCAACGTTTCCATGAAAATGCCGTCTACCCTCATCAATTTTTTTATTTCTTTTTTATTTTTATTTCTTTTACTAGTGAAGCGTTGTGTACAGTGGGTGGAATCGTCCAATACACGCATGCACAGAAGAGTTGGGTTATGTCGTGGGAGCCGTGAGTTTCCCACGAAAACGAAGTCTACCTCATAGATTTTTTTAGTTTTTTATTAAAAAAATTTTTTTTTAGTACTGAAGCGCTGTATGCAGGGTTGGTATCGTGCAATGCACACATGCGCAAAGAGGGTTATGGCGTGGGGCTTGAGGTTTACTTTTTAGTCTTGGCAGCATTCTCATTCTATCATTTGATTATAAAGGATGCCAGGGTTAAAACGTAGTTTTTCCGACATGACGACGGAGTACTGTATGGGATCTTCAGATGAAGAGGAGGGGGGGGGACATTATCCTGCTCAGGCAGTGTGGGTGCACGAGTACCCACCCCATATGGCCGACTGGTTAGAAGCAGAATTTCCCGATTGGGACTCCCCCTTCCCAAAACGAAGTACTACACCAAGATGTTGTCAACGGGAAAGTAGTTAACGTTGCGCAAGAATGGGTTCCTCTCCCCCACCGCAACCACCGCCATCGCCTGAGCTGTCAGACGAGGAAAAAGACGCCCCTCCATCTCCTTTACTGGTGTAGGCTAAGCTCCAGAGGGCCAGCTCGAAGATGGCGAGTGTTCTCGATAGAGGAGAGGAAGAAACAAAAACGGTCTTTATAAAAACCAAAAAACAAAGGGGAACATCTGCAATGCAGCTGTGCGCAAAACGGTGGAGCTGTCTGCGAAACGCTGCTTAAGGGTTTCTTAGTTGCGGGTTATTCTGTCTTCAGATGGCGGAGCAACTAGAAACCCCCATGGTCCGTCTGTAGATTGGAGATGGAGAATTTGTAACAGTTCCGTTGAATCAGCCTACTCACGACATGAAAGCGGGCATGGAAAACCTGGTAAATCTCCATACGAAACATTTGCGTGTGCGAATGGAGGAACGACGATCTAGAACGCCCGGACTGGTTCCTCCGAGGCCATTAAAGCCAGAAACGGTTCGCCAGTTGAACGAAGAGGACCGTCAGCGACAACAGCAACAGCAGCAACAAAAGCAACAACAACAACCGACACTACACGACACAGACCTGACCCGACTCGACCAACACAAACAAACAAACAACCAACACAAACAAACTACCAACACAAAAAAACAACCAACACAGACAAACAACACAAATAACCAAACAAACACAAACAAACAACACAAACAACACAAACAAACAAACAACCCAAACAAACACAAACAAACACACACAAACACACACAAACAAACAATACAAAAAATGCACACGTCTGTAGTGCGTGTCAATTATTACTTTAGAGGTGATCAATGCCTCGCTTATCACAGAGTAATTGGCATCTGTTTCATAAGGTATCGCTGTGGTGTGTGTGGATTCGTGCATGATCCTGTTAATTGTTGTAATAGGGTCAAGCGTACAAGTTGCTCTAAATTTGTGTCAAGAGACCCACTTCACGAATGCTACATTGCCAAATCTAAACCGAATGACACGAAGCCCGACCCCA
>JAHWFP010225262.1:0-12162 GCA_023313725.1 Lithobius niger
GGGAGAGGTAATTTTCTTATGGGGGGGGGGGGGAATCAAACGTGGGGGAAGAGAGGAGTAACTGCTTTGGTCTTGTACTTTAATGAAACAAATTGTACATACCAGAAAAAACACATCGTATCACATTACTGTGTGATTGAAAACAATCGAGAAATGAAACATCATTAAGTAAACAGAAGATGGCTACTCAAAGTTTTACTGAGTATCATTGCATTTGCGGCTCTGCTGCAATTAACTGCAATACGCATCCGCAAAAGACCTCCTCTCCAGAACATTCTGTGACAAGCAACTCAAAAAGATAAATACGACGGAAAACAAACTAAACGTAAGCGTTTTATCATAGTAGGTGCTCAAAATGACCCCCCTCTGCCTCGATGCAGTTCCGAAGCCGCTGCGCCATGGACCGACGAACCCGTTCAAAGATTCCAGGGGTTGTGCGAATCTGGTTGCATCCATCCACAATCCTTTGGCGAAGTACATCAGCATTGGGAATTGGTGTACTGTACACGAGTGACTTTAAGTGTCCCCAAAGA
Organism: Lithobius niger; assembly: GCA_023313725.1. Lineage (NCBI taxonomy): Eukaryota > Metazoa > Arthropoda > Chilopoda > Lithobiomorpha > Lithobiidae > Lithobius > Lithobius niger. The sequence goes on from JAHWFP010225262.1 coordinate 534, forward strand.
TAAAAGTCTAACGGGTTTAAGTCCGGAGATCTAGCAGGCCATGCTATTGGGCCTGCACGTCCAATCCATCTGTCAGGAAAGCTTCCATCAAGGTAATGTCGGGCCAAAAGGCTGAAGTGAGCAGGTGCACCATCGTGCATAAGCCACATTCGTGTCCTGACTGCCAGGGGAACGTCTTCCAGTAGTTGGGGCAAGTCATACTGGAGGAAATGGAGGTAGGTTTCTCCATTTAGGCGTCGAGGTAGAAAAAAAGGCCCTACCAAATGATCACCAACAATTCCAGCCCAAACGTTTAGACTAAATTGTTGTTGATGTCTAGATTGTTGTACCTCGTGCGGATTTGCATGGTCCCAAAGATGGTTGTTGTGATAGTTGAATATGCCATCACGTGTGAAGCCAGCCTCATCTGTAAACAGGATAGACGGCAGGAAATGAGCGTCTGCTCCACATTCATGATTCAGTCGCACACAGAACGCTCGTCGTGGTGGAAGGTCGGCCTCGCCAAGACCTTGGACACGTTGCAAATGGTAGGGGTATAGCAGGTTATGATGCAAAATGTCCCAAATCGTCGAATTACTGACACCCTCTCTGCGTGCAATGCGTCGTGTGCTATCCGATGGATTTTCTGCTATGTGCTGGAGAACTCTGTCTTCCAAGCCAACAGTTCGCACAGTTCTGGGTCTTCCAGCATCCGATGTCCGTCTCCCAAATGAGCCTGTTTCCCGTAAGCGCTGGTGGATACGACTGAACGTTCTAGCACATGGCAAATTCCTGTCTGGATACCTTTGAGCGTAGAGACGTCGTGCTTCCAATGCATTTCCATCTGCAAGACCATACATGTAGTGCATGTCTGCCAGTTCGATGTCTGGATACTCCATACTTAGGGAAGAGAACTACCGAACAGTAAACGTGAACAAAGGATCACAATGTCACCTTTAGATTTAAGTCATCAAGTGATTTAACAAACCCCTGTATTAACAAGAAGTCGTCTGTCAACCCCGAAATGTGGACTCTCCAAATGGTGTTCAAGGTCACCTTGTACAGATATGCGAATGTTCAATTTGAATTTGTGATTACAGTACTTTTTCGCATCACAAACGTTGTTGTTTTTGTCAATAAATGTTATTACACTCTGGAAGGGAGATCGTAACAGGGGGATAGCAACTAATGAATGGCAGAGCTTGCCCGCTGTAATGTAACTTTTAAGACTTCTAAGTTATTGTTTTTTAGAAGTTGGGTTTTCAAGGATTTTTGTCTTTAACACTTAAAACTACAAAGAATCTGAGGTGGAGATTTACCTCCAAATCAAAACCAAGTTTATGCGATGATTTTTGTGGAAGCTGGAGCGTTAGACAAAGGCAACAAACAAACAAACAAATAAGCAACCAAATTCAAATGTGTGGGTTGAGTACAGTAATGTTGTTCTCGCCGCTTCGGCCAATGAAACAAGTGATCATCCGAATTCTAAGGATTCCCCCACTTTTACGTTTTAAGCTTCTTTGCTTGAAGAGTAGAAAACAAACACATTAAATCCCTCACTTTTAATGGCGAGGATACCCGATTGATAATGTTTGGTGCTCTCCACAGAGATGTACGTACAGTAGTTGTTTTTTTTTTGGAGGGGGGGGCACAAACTTGGAAAACGATGTAACCTACTTGGTCTTTACACGTAATGAAAGAAAGTACAGTACTACTTTCGATTGTTTTCAATCACACGATGTGTTTTTTCTACAATTTGTTTCATTAAAGTACAAGACCAAAGCAGTTACTCCTCTCTTCCCCCACGTTTGATCCCCCCCCCCATAAGAAAATTACCTCTCCCTCTGATAAGTTGTGCGACCCAATACTGTATTATGAAGTACTGAAATACCAGGTATGATATGGCACATATCCTGAGTTTGGAATGGAAACGGTGAATCATTACGAGGTATTTAAGAACTGTTTACCCCAAACCTGGGGGGGCTGTAACTAAAGACTGGTGCATTTCCGGACCCATGTTTATAGGACTTTTTCTTCTTATCTTTGATCGCACAGCGGACCCTCAAAATATTTGACACCAATTTCCGAACACCCTGTATATTGTGACGAGGTAAGGTGACCGCCAGACAGGGCTTGTGTACTCCAAGATAGGTAAAAAAAAAAAAGGTCTCCGTGGCAGGAAACAATCACTGCGTGCAAGAGCACTGATTCGTCGGTTAATGAACGAGAAATCACTCGCAACAATTTTGCGGGGCGCAGTACCGAACTGAATTGTTCTAATGTTGGCGGGAACAACTTGCTCACTGGACGCTGGCTCTCTCTCAGTGATAGGATTTTTTATCATTAAATTAAGCACAGGTATGCGACTTTTCCGGTGCTGTGTCCCATTAACATTATGACGTTGAACAAACAGGGAAGGGGAGAAGACCGAGGGGGGGGGGGGGGTCCCGTTAACATTTCCATCAGACATTATATTCATATCTCAGTGCACGGAGGTTGGGTCATGGTCACACCGGGTCGCATTGCAGACGAGTAAAATTAAGAGATTAGTCAAACAGTGAAATATTGCGAACGCTATTTGGTTTCCTAAGAAAGACCAAATACCGGGAGATGCCAAAATTCAATGCACCGTGCAGCATGCACGGGTCCAGCTATATTCGCATTCATTCTTATTTTTTAAGCCACATAACAATATAGGCACCACGCATAACATAATAATCATTCACGAACCACAGCAGTGGTTTTTATAAGGCGAAATCACAATAATCACGGAGGTTTTCATTCCACGAACGGTGTGTTGGGACAAGAACTTGAAATGAAAATAAAATATTTAAATAAAAAGAAGCCGGGATTTTTACATCCGACGACGTAATTGCATTACATTCCCTTTATTAGCTTCCGAAGCACGTCCACTGAACACGTTTAAGGGAAAATTGGCCGAAAACACTAAAGGAGGGGACGGATGGGAACGAAAGGGGATTTATTTTTCGAACGTGTCCTCATACCGCGAAAACCCAGTCCACAGTTTGCCTTCTTTTCTCAACTAATGCGCAGCCTTATCACTTAAAACAATAATTGCAGAGGGAATTAATGACGGGAGAAAATTCTCCGACCATCAGCTAATTAAACACAGAGGCAACTTTCGATCAATTAAACCCGATGAAAATGATCGCTTATTATAACGCCCTCTCATAAACAGAACTCCCATCTTTCGCTCGACATTGAATGCCGATAAAACTATTTCCCCTAGACAGTCCGTAAGATATCAGTGTTTCGTTCGATGTTGTAGGATTGTGATGTCTTTTATTGGTCAAGTCATCACGTTTTTCACTGCAATTAAACAACACAGGGTTCAGACAATTTTTTAATTCACAATTTCCCTGACATTTCCAGGTTTTTCAATGGCAATTTCCAGGTGTTTACAAGATGCTTAGTTATAGGGAAAAACAGGCAGTATCTAATGTTTTTAGTAATATTGTGCGACAATATTCAAACACCCTAGAAAACAATCCAACATAATCCAACACCCTAGAAAACACCTGTTTAGAGATTAGTCCAGACGGGACTAAACGCATTTTCATCACAAGTGTATTGGTACTGGCCTAAGATTTGGTTTATTGAAGTTATGTCTAAAATACTGGAAGATATTAAAAGCACAAATTAAAATATTTGATCCTAGCCAATAGGATTTTGTTTCTGATCTGCTAATTCAATAGCACTTACAGATCAGACACAAATGGTGGGGATATCGAGTTGAGGGTTAACAACATTAACCTTTTGGCTAAGATCGGTAATAAGGAAAAATGGTGATATCCATCACGAAATAAGTTGAGGGCTAAGCAATATTTAGCCTGAAGGTCGAGGACTAACTTATACTTTGTTCCACATTATGTTTTCAGAAAACTGACTGTATGACGTCACGTTTTCTTCCACTACGAGTGCAAAAAATCCGTAAACATCCCATTCATAAACTCTCTGTAACTATGTTGAGTATATACAAGTGTGATGTCTACATGTTTTTGCACTCTGAGTGCAAGGAAACGAGTCGTCATGTAGTCAGTTTTCTGAAAACATAATGTGGAACAAACTATAGCACTGAGCAGTTAGCCCCGAGCTGTAAAAAGCGGTGATATCCATCTAGTATTAGCGTTATTCCTGAGATTTTACTACACATTAACAGGGCTAATTTAGCCTGACGGTCGTGGTCTAAGGAGTAAAGAGCTAACAAAACCCCAACTTAGTTCAACATGGGTATCACCAACTTTTTTCCCCAGTCTACTAACTCCCAGGTCGAGGTTTAGTTAGATCCAGGGTTAAACTAGTCCGGGGCTAGTTTAGCCTTCAACTGCATGGATATCCCCATCGAAATGTATTTTTTTTTTAATTCCCTGTCTCTTCTCTGATTTTCAAAAAATTCTTTGTTTTTCCTGAAATTTCTTTGAGAATTTGGCTCTATTTTCATTTTCCCTGCGATTTACAGGTTGGCCAGGTTTTCCAGGTTTTGTCTTAACACTGCAGCAGTATAAAATATTTTTTCAGCCTTCTGTACAGCCGAAACGGCTGAGAAGACTAGGGCAACAACTTTGTCCGTTCGTCGGCCGCCTCTTTCAACCCTGGAACTGTACCAAGTAAGAGACGAACGGTATTCACCATTGGATTAAAGGGACATTCCTCCCAGCGCCATTTATCTCGATCCTCCACATGCAAGTACGGCCCCAAAGGTCTATTTACCTTCCGTTAGTAAATATACTTTACTACATTACTTTACTAAATTATAAATATAATTTGCTTTTCCTTGCGAAAAATCCGTTTTAAAATGTGGCGTCTACTAGATTTTCTGTTGAATATTGGGGAACTATATTTACTGTATCCTACACGTATATGATCCTTTGCGCGCCTACAATAACCTTGAAGTTCCGTCTGTGTGTGCGAGTGTACTCATTCTAATCGTTTGCTAATAATTACAACGAGATCAAAAATCTAAAAGACTAATGCGGTAAAAATTAAAATTAATTATGCCATTAGATTGCCGAAGAAAAATTATAATATACTAGCCTAAAAAAATTTTAAATTGTGATGTTAAAATACTCAAATCTTTCCGGTTTGGGACGGCACAATCTTTAACTTGATGCTGTTTCGTATACTATTCCCAAAGCCAACTGAGATAGTAGCCGAGGAACGCAGCTACTATTTCTGTTAACCTTGGCGATGGTACCATGCGCGGAGGCGATCTGCGCGTGGCTGTTATAAGGCAGGCGGAATGTTATAAGGCGGGCTGAATGTGCCTGTAAGCGTCCAAAAATTAGTTAATAGGAATAAAAAAAAAAGCCGGAAGCATGAAGCGGAAGTGACCGAAAAGTGAGCCCACCATCTATGGAACGGTAAAAGATAAGAGACAAATGTTTTTTACCATTCGATTCAGCGTCCAAAAATTAGTTAAAAGGAATATATAAAAAAAGTCTGAAGCGGAAATGGCACACAAGTGGCCGGAAGTGGTCGACAATTGAGTCCGTCATCTATGGGACTGTGCCAGATAGAGACAAAGGGTTTGACCAATCGATTTAGCGTCCAAATATAAATTAAAATAAATGAAAAAAAAACCGGAAGCGTGAAGCGGAGGCCCACAAGTGGCCGAAAGTGGCCGAAAAGTGAGCCCATCATCTGTGAAACGGCAACAGATACGACACAAAATGATCTTCGCCATTAGATTCAGCGTCCAAAAATTAGTTAAAAGAAAAATTAAAAAAAACCGGAAGTATGAAGCGGAAGTGGCTCACAGGTGACCGGAAGTAGCCGAATGAGTCCATCATCTATGGAACGGTACTAGATAGAGACAAAGAGTTTTCGCCATTAAGTTCAGCGTCCAAAAATTAATGAAAACGAATAAAAATAACCGTAAGTATGAAGCGGAAGTAGCCCGAAAATGGCGGAAGTGTACAAAAGACCGGTTGCGACAAAGTAGTCACCGAAGCCGCTTGTCAATCGACATACTTCTCTTAGAAGAATGTGTAAGTAATATGGATGGAAGCAACCCAAACAAATTTTCAAAAATCGGGTATATCCAGTTGAAAAACCACAAGAGCGTAGTTTAATATCGATAATTTTTCGATAATCACGCGTTGCCATCCGAATTCCGAACTGAAAACTGAGATGTTTTTATCAGCTTGGGAATGCAATGAGAGTGATTAAGAAAAATGACCCATACTCACACTATGGGCTCGAGTGGCGTTTGCTTGTCGTAATACCACGTTTCATTAAAAACAAGCCAGATGGACCAAGGCAAAATCTGATGACTAACAATAACGTCAAGTTTGCCGTCAAAACAAAGGGTAATATGATTGAACTTTGACTTTACTTGCTAAAATGTACACGGATAAAAAACTTGATGATTTAATTTAAATAATCATTGAACATACAATTCAGAAAATTGGATCTGTTCAAGTGGTGTTGTGCTTAAAGAATTCCAATTATTCTTAAATCACAACATCACTTAAACAGAAGCAGTCGTGAAGTGTATGCTTGATTATTTAAATTAAAAAGCACCAATTTTTATCAGTGTACATTTCAGTAGGTGAAGTCAAAAGTTCAATCAAGCAACCTTTTTTTTACGACACGCTTGACATTTTTGTTTGTAATTCGCATTCCTTTTTTATGCCATGCAGTAATCTCGACTAAATAAATAGACATAAATCGCTGGAAATAATACTAAGGAAAATTGGAAATAAGCCAACAGCGAAAAACATACACTAGAAATAACGTTGTTCAGTAAGCCACCTTTATGCTCTTTGGCCAGTGGAGGATTTGGCCATAGCGACTAAGGCGCTATGCAAGTGATCTGGGGACGAACTGGGTATCCGGTTCGAATCCGGGTCACGCCACTCCGACGAAACGTAAGAGCATAAAGGTGGCTTACTGAACTACGTTATTTATAGTGTATGTTTTTCGCTGTTGGCTTATTTCCAATTTTCCTTAGTAATGTCGACTAAACTGGAAAAACTGGAATTAATTTTACTTGAAATTTGCTGGAGTGAGGAATTCATATAAAAATACTCGGCTAACGCCGATTATTAATAAACTAATTGGTAATAAGGATAATGCTTTTATTTATTTATTACATTTGGACGTTAAATAAAAACTTGAACATTGCTACCGAAAGTAGCTAGTTTTCATTTAACATTCGAACTATTAGTCGGTCCGATTAACTTGGCGAATGTTTTGGTGTGTTGATATCACCCCTTTGAAGGGCCGAACCATTCGGAACTTGGCGGCCCCTTTTACCAGTTTTGGTTTTTGATATGTTTCCACTACTAGAGCCTACCGACCGAGCCTACCGATAATGCTTCTTCCTCTTCACTTTTCCTCAAATGGCAAGTTGTTGGCTCACCAGCATTGTTAGCATTTCTTTACTGTTCAGTCCATGTGTTGCGGCTGGCGTTTGCTGATTGGCATTATTGCCCAATGATAATGTTTAATGTTGTTGTCTGGGGCCTTGCAGTGCTGGAAACACCGGTTCTCGTCAGATCCCCGAAGTTAAGCAGCATTGGGCTGGATTGATACTTGGGTGGGTGACCACTTGGGAATCTAGCTGTTGTAGACATAGGGCCTTAGGGCTTCGGGCAGATGACCAGGAGTGATTAACGCTCGTTAAACCCTTTGAACCCTCTGATGTTTAAAACAAAGGAAAACAATAAAACTGATCGTTCAGGGTCCCTTTAAATCCGGAATGTATAGACCTATTGAAAAAGTCGTCTTTTGAGCGTGAAGGACCAGGAAATTGCTGACTTCGATCATGCATCAGATTTTAGGTATAGGTGCAGCATGTTTTTTTCTGAAATGGTGGCAGAACAACAGCAAGAACACCAGCAAGAAGTGAGAGGTGCTATGGATAAGCTACGTCGGGCTCCCTACGTTGACTTTTACACAGAATTGCATATTTTTGTTATAAATAAACCTTTCATACTTAATTACTATCTGGCCAAGTTTGGTCGAAAGCGACTGAATAAGAGTGGAGAGATTAATCGTTTTAGTTTTGCTTCAGGCAGCACTTCTATCATATACACACGGCGGTAATATGCGCAGCAGTATGGTATAGTATACGCGGCGGTAATACAATTCGTAGTCAGTTATCGGTGGTCTTACCTCGGAAATAGCTGATGTCATTTTTAACTTTTCTTTCTCCCTTTGTTCCCCTTCAGCAGAAGTGAACAAACTTCTCCAGCAAACAATTGCAATTTTTCGCATCAACTCTGATGACTGCATGCAAATTTCTGATTGCTCTCCCTGTTTTTACGTATATTTGCAAAAGCAGGAGGTAATCAGTAAACGTCATTTACTGATTGCTCGTAGATGTTTTTGGCTTGACTTTTCCCGCAAAGTTTGTGAGCAATCAAAAAAAAAAAGGCTAGAATTAAGGTGGAACTCTAAGAATGCATTTGTAAAATTATCATACTCCTCTGCGGCGGCCATTACCAGTCTGAAGTGACCAGTCAGCGATCGTCGTAGGCTACTAGCTTTACATTCCAAGGACTGGACAGATGGAAGTGTACATACACAATTTAGTCGAACAAAAAAAAAAAAAGGGAAATGAAAACACTAGGATTGACTTGATTTTTCACCTGCTGACGTCAACTCGTGAGGGACAAAATAATTTTTCGTAGCGAAATTGAGAGCAAAAGTAATGATTCGTCCGTCCGTCGACAATTAATTGCGTCAGCGGCTGTCTATCAAAATTATCAACTCATTGTTGCGCATTGTTGTCAGCATTGTCTTTAGGCAACAAAGCTTTTCAGCCGTACGGCGTACACTGAAAATAAAGATCGAAACAAAAGTCGAACTTTGGAAATCGGTCACTTGATGTCATTAGCAACTGGTCGCACGGCGGGAAAGGAAAGGAAAGGATGGGTTGGTAGATACAAGGGAAGGGAGAGAGAAGGGAGACGGAGGAGAGGAAAGAAAAAAAGGGGCGGGGCAGTATTTAATTCAACTATCTGACGGGTTGTTGAATTAAATACTGTCCCTCCCCTTTCCTCTCCTCCCTCCCGTCGGATAGTTGATTTAAATACTGTCCCTACGCTTTCCTCCCCTCCCTTTCATCCTTTTTCCTTCCATCCCCTATACCTACCCGTCCGTTTTCCTACCTTTCTCTTAAATGATCCGTGCGCCTGGTTGCTAATGACACCCAGTGGCAAATGTTCAAAGGTCGACCTTTGTTTGGTCTTTATACAAAATGGAATCGAAAGGAATAAATATTAGCAGTCATAATGAAAGTTTGGGAAAGAAACCACGAACCACGAAACCCCCAGCGAAATAAAACCCCGGGTATTAAATCTAGTAATATAACAAATGTGTTGAAAAATAGAATACGAGATAAATTTGATTAAGTCGCTATGAACATCCATGAGTAAACCTGGTGGCTATGAACACGGTCGTTATTGACACTTAACCATTTTGCTAGCGAATCCCTGCAATCACAAAAACAGAACCCACAGTGAGTTCTCCAGTAACTGAGGCAGCAGGTGTCAGGATTTCTTATTTAATAATACAATTTCGTAGTTGAGACGGGTAGTAGAATTGTGTACTGCCCTTCCTCCTTTCCTCCCCTCCCTCTCCGTCCTTTCCTTCGTCCCTACCTACCCGTCCGTCTTCCTTCCTTCCTTTCTCTTGAGCGATCCGTACGTCTGGTTGCTAATGCCATCTATATAATGTCCGACTTTTAACATTCGATTTTTGCGTCGTTTGTACAAAATAGAGTAGAAAAGAAGAAAAATGAACAGTCTTAAGTGAATCAATGTCAAAGCAGCAAAAGAACACAAATAGGCTTTCCTGTCGTGGACCACAATGTTAAGTCCACGTGAAACCTTACTGCTGCCCTCAACCAATGAAACCACCGAAACAAAATTTGTTTCAAATCGCCATGTTTCATCCGCAGGGGACGAAAAGGGACGAGCTGAAAGGAGACGGCTTGACTAAAGTAAAAATTTGAAATATACTAATAATAAAATAAATAGGGGATTATACGAGGCAAGTAGGCTATGTGTGCATCTAAACTCGTTAATTCCAACCTACGTGATTCTAAATTTCACCAAAATAAGTAATATATTACTCATACGAAGAAGCCCTGAACGAACAGTTTTACTGCTGTATATTGTTTTAAGTAAACGATAATGCCCGAAAACCGCGGGCCATTCGGAAACAATGCACAAGGGCGCCGAGGGTGATTGTTTCCGAATGGCCCAAGGTTGAGGGCTTTAACCGACAGAATATCCCGCTCGCAATAACAATCGAACAGTGTATTCCTTGACAATGTCATTGCTCGTGCAACAATGTCTATCGCGCCGTTCCGAAAAGTCTATTGTAAAACTATCTCTTAAAAATTTTTTTAAGAGAAGCTGTTTGAAGGGGTTAGTCGTCGTTGAGTTTTCGTTGCATGAACGGTGATGGGGCATTCGAAATCGAGCAACAATGCATAAACAATGTCTGCTTATACACGACATCTCAAGAGTTCTACTGTTACAATACTGTGATGGGGCAATATCTCATGTCCAACAACTTTGCTCTGGACACATCAATTTTAAATAGAAGTTGGCTGAAGGGGACTGTTCGTCGGGGAGTTTTCGCTGCTTGAACGGTATACTTGAACGCTTTTTTTTCGCTGCTTGAACGGGTACTCCGGAATCAAGCCAAAATCGAATTACATTACGTTGCAAAGTAAAGCTAATAGTTACGCACACGCCACCACCTGGTGTAGCCTAGTAGGATAGCTGTAATACGCTCGAAGGGGGAAATCCGCCTCTGGCAATATACTTTCAAATATAAATAAAAATAAAAATATATAACCATTAATATAAATCCGCATCTGCCAATGAGCCCGTGACGCCAATTTAGCTATTAGTAGGCTAGCTGCTGTAATGTACATGTTATTGACTGGTAGCAGCGTAACTAACGGGTGAGGCGTTGGGGGGGGGGGGGGGGTCGAAGGAATCAGGGAAAGTGCCTTCCAAGAGTGAGGCAAGGGGCCGTAAAGCATTCTCATTGGTCGCAGCGACCTCGTCGTGCGACTTGGTTACCTACTGCATGGGGGCCTTTACCTTACCTTAAACATCAAACCGGTTCGTTTTTTGTTTTCTAATTCGTGATACTTCGGCATACCACGTTGCTCTTCTATACTCCTTGCAAACGCACTGAATTTAGCTCGCTTCGCTCGTTTATTCAGTGTAAGTCCTTCTATTTGAGGTTGGGTCATCTGCAATTCTGCAGCTCTCTTTCAGTGCCTTGTTGTAGTTTTTTTTTTTTTTTAATTAAGGTAGCCAAACCCAAACCAGGTTATCTGCCCCCACTGTAAAAACGAGAGGGACAATTTAGCTGGAGAAATCAGAGCAGAAAACCCAGGATATTTTACATGCCACACTCGACATGAGCACGAGGCACCAATAGGGCTCTTCGGCGCCTTTGACCTTTATTTGATAATGCTTTCTCTTCATACATACCAAAAAGCGGCGTGAATTGTTGGATCACCAGCATTGTAAGCCTGCGCCTTGTGGCTGGCTGATTTGCATTGTTGTCTAATAACAATCTAAAATAAAACCCACAAAACCCACTAATGTAGCAACTTGGTGGTAGCCATTTTGGCTCTGATATCACTACTTTGATT
>JAHWFP010225264.1:0-21121 GCA_023313725.1 Lithobius niger
AAAAAAAAAGTGACACATAAGTAAGCTAGAAACTCATATGGTCAAATAATATACTGAATGGGATCTGTAAGCATGGTGATTGTTATTTGTCAATTAGGAAAACTCCATATACTGCACCCCACCATTCTGTTTACCATCATTTCAGTATACCTATCACACACAACTGTCTGTGTTACGGTAACATAACTTACAGCGAAAACATTTTTTGTGTGAATTGAGTGGTAAAATGAAAGTTACCACGGTTAACTATGAGACAGCCTAATTGTCATTCTTTCTTTACTTAACCACTAAATACCAAAAATGGAAAAAAGAACAGCTTTTCACATATTGTTTGCAAATTTAGTGAAACGTTTTTGGAGGTTAACCCTACTTCTTCAGCCTACAAAAGTAACCCAGTCAAAATGCAAACATTACCAATCTATACAAATCCAGAAACCAACTAAAAAAAATACTCAAACTAACCTAGCAAACTTCAAAATAATAGCAATTAAACTAACCTAAAATTGCTCCTCCTTTTAACGCATGTTAGCAAATCTGAAACTAGCATACACAAAACAACTAGCAGAGGTCAACAAATATAAAACGAATATCAGAAAATAAAGAAGATCCTACACCACGTAATGATCACCATTATTACAAACCATGAACAAATAATAAATCCCAAAAAAATATTTGATAGACAATAAATAAGACTTAATAAATAATAAAATTTAAATCAAAACTTGAAAACAAGCTGGAAAAGGCTCCTCTTTTGTCCATTTAAGCATACCAGTCTCTTACAATTTACCAAACCAAACCACAGAATCAGTGTATCGTCATTCGCCTTAAATAAATATACACAAATTGTTGTAAATTATATAACGGAAAGAGGTAAACAAGCCAAACAGCAAAAATCATATGTTAAAAATAATTAGCCATCTTTATACACATTCGTTGGAGGAGAAGGCTCCGAGGGGGCTAATGTCATCAGAGGGATTTGGTTGCCATTTCGACAAAACTTGAAGATGGCTTACTAGTTATTTTTAACGTATGATTTCAGCTGTTTCGCATTTTCCTCTTTCCTTTAATACACTATGTTATTATAGCTGCTGCTCATGGCTTTTTCATGATAGCTTTCATCTTCCTGGTAACACAATTGAGAAACGCGTGATACAGGAGGTTGAGACGAGAAGGTCGTCTCTTTCTGCTTATTCCAAGATTGAAGTAACAAATGAGACGTAGACCTAAGATTGAGAGAGAGGAGGATGCCGAAAGAAAGTGGTAACGTTATAGGAATTTAACAGTAGAGACAATAATTCGGGAAAATTCCATTAATGAGAAGCCACCAGATATCTCCATCATTGGCTTTTTCATCAGAAATGCAATTCTCCACTACTAACCTCAAGCCACTCCTTTGTAGCATTCTGTTTTTGACATGTTTTTTTGTTTTTTTTAAAGTTTTGGGTAGAAATCAGCATATTGGGCAGCAGTCAGCTTCTCTATCTTACCCCATATCTGTAATACTGAACACCACACTCACCTCAGTAGCACGCGACTTTATGGAAGGCAGTACCATGAACGATCACTTGCAGGTGTCTGGCATTGTTGAGCCTGCAGGATTTGGTGTCACTGATGCCACCAGCCTTTACAGCCGAGTGCTATTCTGACGAACACCGTTGACGCGTTTTGCGATTGTGATCAAAGAAAAAGCCATACCAATCATTTCTCTCCTACTTGCCCCACCACCTAGCAAACAAACACCATAAAGATATAAGAATAAAAAAGCCTAGCAGCACACAAACATACAAAAAGAAGGATGTTTCAAAGTTATTCTCACCTCGTCATCAAGTCCACAAAAGTTTCGTCAACATGTCAAAAAAAAGTTCATAACAGCTTCAGTATAGGGTTTAACTTGGAAATAGAACATAGTAAAACGATATAAAAGAACTTAAGCTTATCCAGGACAAAACAGGTAAGCTTTAGGAGAACCAATAATGAATTCACCCTGCGAATACAGAGGAGACGTCAGGTGGCCGTTGCTGCAATCATTTGTTTCTTATAGGGACTAGCGGCACTCAGCTGTACGAAATTTTGCAATAACAGTTCAGTGATGTCCTTATATGTCCGGGGCTGTACATGTAGTACAATGAAGGAATCAATGAGTGTCCTGTCTTAAAGGACCCAGGGTAACCACTGAAACTTCTTCATTATCGGTGTTTGGGATTGGCCACCGTGAACAGGAATTCCCAGTAAGCAAGAGTCATAAGCACATGTTGAATACATCCCTGCCGTTCGTACACACCGCCATCGCAACTGCCGATTTAATGATTTAGGGTGGCCTATGTACAGGTAGTCGGGGCTGCTGCTGCGTGCTGGGAAGACGACAAAACTACAGTAAAAGTTGTGACAAGGTTTCCATAGGTAAACCTGCCGAAGGATCATTACCGTGCAAAACAGCAAACTTTTGCATACTTACCAATAGGAGGTCAACCCCCTGACAACCCAGCAAATTTGAACACATTTAGGTAAGCCAAAGTGACTGACTGGGTTCAGCCAATGATGCTCTATAATGCCGGGAGGTGATCCTGCGTCAAAGGAATATATGCATGACAGGCATGTCTATTACTTATCAGGCTGATTGGTAAGTTTCACGCGAAAAGTCGTTTTTCTTGGTGGTGAGTAGTGGGCCCTTGCTTTCGGGCTCTATCAGGTATGCTGTTCTAATCTTGGATCAAGCCGTTGGACCAGTGGTAATACTGACAGTAAAAGGTGGGACCTGGCCTTTGAGCTTTTGCAAGTACGCTGTTCTAAGTTGGGTACTATTGGCCTTGCCAAACCTTCACCGGTGTTGAACCATGTTAACTGATATAACTCCCATTGGGGTGTGTAGTCCACGGACAACGTCATCTGCGTAGTCCGGTTGGCCAGCAGTAAGATTGAGTAGTGAGCAGTGGGATGTCGCCTTCGTGCCTTTCAGGTACCCTGTTTGAAGCAGGTTGCGCTGTTGGTCCCTCGCCTTGGGATTTGTGAGAATGTGGCACTGATGGTGGAGAGCAGTGAATCCTTACCTTCTGGCTCTTTCAGCTACACTGTTCTAAGCTTGTCAAGCTGTGGACCAATGGTAATCCTGGCAGTGAGCAGCAGGTTCTCGCATTTGGGGTTTTTGCAGATGCACTGTTCTTACATGGTTGCACTGTTGGATCCCCCTCAATGTCTCGCAATCATAGGATGGCCTGGATCGAGGTGACACCAGATTTTGCTTAGCATAAGCAGTGTGCTTCCTGGAAGATGACTGCATCGACTGCTGAGTACTGATTAGGGGCTTGCTAAGTGGGCAGGCAGAATGTTCTCTATGGCTAACTAGTTTCATATGGTGAGCATTACCAGTGAAAGAGCAGGCTGAATCTGTGGGTATTCTTTGCCTTCGGGCTTGAAGATTGCAGTTCTATGCCATTTAAGCGTTTTGGTACCACGGCAATGGCTGGCGATAAGAAATGGGTCTTTGTCTTCGGGCGTTGGCAGTTACGCTTTTCTAAGCCTGTCGAACTACTGGACCAATGGTGGAACAGTGCTGCTACTGGTAGCTAGCAGCAGGAAATTTGGTTTGATGATCACTGGGGCTAAGATTTGGCAGAAGACTTAATGAACTGACATACACTTTAGCTGAATGCCAAGTAGTAGTCCTTGGCTGCAAAGGTGCGATGCTCTCCCTGGGCTAATTCGTCATTCCAACACCACTTGATTTGATTGAGAGCCGGAAGTCTGTGCTGTGGCAGGCAGGTCAGATGATGTGGTGTAACAGTCCGCTTGGTTCATGTGGCATGAAGAAGGAAGAAGTAGTTGTCCCAGACTGTCCAGCTTTAGCATGGCAGAGAACACTGATCAGATGCCTAGTGTGGCCTGACCAATAGCCCCTGCAGTGCCTGTGATAGAAACCTGGTGTGACTGGACTTTTGAACCCTGCCAAACTCTTACAAAGAGTAGTCTACTGTTGAGGAAAATTGAGTCGAAGGATAAAATGAAAAGCAACATAACCGCCCAAGCTGAGGCATGCCCACTTGCCCAGTCCAGTTTTCACAAACATTTGCAGTTCTGATCTGTGGTATTACCGACAATAAGTGGTGGATAGTAAAAGCACACCCAACTGGAACGAGTGTAAACGAGTCTACTAATTTTTATGAGTGTGTATTGGCCACAATTGTTATTGCCGAGACATTTTGGCTTGTGAATGGATATACTGAAGGTGTTAGCATAGTTGAACCTCGTCTGTACCTCCATAACATGCCTAAACTGAGCCATAGGATGGTGTACCCTCAATACTCATGTGATAGCAGGGAAATGGTCGAACAAAAATGGCCAAGCTTTGGGGGCTAATGCCTGGCCATTGTGGAGAAACTTTTTGTAACTCAGAGGTCTGCAGGATTCTGCTGGGATTCTGGGGTGACTATTTAGATAGATCGATGTAGTGAAGCTCTTACCACAGGACTCTACTGGACTGGAATCATCATGGATGAGGATCTCTAGGGTGTACGTCTTGCTGGGTACCTACACCTAGCAGGGCCACTGCCTATACAGGATACTTCTGGACGGGAGTCATCATGGCCACGATGGTGCGTTGTGTTGCTTGGTGGTTATTACAGGACTCTCCCTGAAAGGAATTGTCAAAGCCACCAATGATCTCCAGGATGCCCAACTTGCTGGGGGGGGGGGCATGTCTTGCAGGGCCGCAGCGTATGCAGGATACTTCTGGACTGAAATCGTCATGCCCAATGAGTATCTCCAGGGTGTATTGTGTTGCTTGGTGGCTATTACAGGGCTCTTCCTGAAGGGAATCGTCAAAGACGACAAGGATCTCATGGGTGCATTGCCTTGCTGAACCCCAATGACTGGGTAAGTTTTTCAGGTGTGGAGAGTTGGACCCACTTCAGCCACTATATAGTTTCTGGTCCATTCCCTTGACAGTCTAGGCTGCACAATTTGGCAACATGCTTGCAGGCAGAGACGTAATTTCATCGTCCTGTCACACAAAGTAGTTCGAAGAAGATTTGGCTCACTGTCAGGCATATGACCATATGGCAAGGCACGGCAGGTGTCCATTGCCAGTAAGCCACCCTATTACTGTGGTTGCAGGACTGGCTTTTTGTCAGAGTTGTAGCATGTCTTGACCTAGCTCCTCTGCCCGACTGAGAAAGCATTTGAAACCCATGCCCACGCTCAGCTCTCATGAGAAAGCCTTGCAGTTTCCTAGACCGACAGGCACGGAATCAGGTTGTTGTATGCCCAGGCGGCAGATGGTGGTTTGGGACCTGCCATTGGCTGGACCAAGCTCCCGCTGTGGCACTTGTAGTCTGCAGCGAGTTGGTGTCTTGAAACACTGACCAAAGAGTGTAACATCATGTATGGGAATCATAGGGAAGTTCTTGAATGAAACACGAAGGTGCAATGAAAGTGAAGGTGAGCAAATCATCAACCAGGGCACGATAGCTTTGGGTGTATGCTTCAGCTAAGCCCTGTGGCGCACCTGGCAAACTGTATGGACCACAAGGCTGGTAAGGGAGAGCAAGAACACACGTGGTGAGACCTAAAAGATGGTGAACTATGCTTAGGCAGGATGAAGCAAAGGTAAACTCTGGTGGAGGTCCGTAGTGAGTCTGACGTTCAAATCGTTCATCTAATCTGATTATGGGTGCAAAAGACTATCAAACAGTCTACAGCTGTCTTCCTCCAAAGTTTCCCTCTGGATTGCTGGCACTCAGATGTAATGTAGTCTCATATGGTAAAACTAAACTAAATATTCTCAAACTTTCCCACGGGTGAAAAATCTGGCTATTGGATGCGAGTGCCCAGTGGGCCACTTTCAGCAAGTAGAAAAGGTGATGTGGTGTGACCAAAAGCCCGGTTGCGGCACCCAATTTGGACTCTCAGCAGATCACATGAAAGATTGTAAATGACAGCAGGATAGCGGCCGTGGAAGCCGGAACCCGCTAAGGAGTGTTTAACAACTCACCTGCCAAAGCAACTAGTCCTGAAAATGAACAGCATTACAACATTGAACCCATACCTGCTCACTGGAGCAAATTGCAGCACCTCATAAGCAGCACGCAGAACCCCTGGCAAGTAGGAGTATCGCAGTGATGAGCATAGAGAGTGTTCGGCATAGACCTGTTGGGAACTACCGCTGGCGCATATTTTGGTGGTAGTTAGAAATACTAGTGTGAAACCTAAAGGACCGAAGTGGAGAAGGGTTCCATGTGAACAGCAGTTGAACATGGATTAGTCTGCTACAAGGAATAGGTGACACCCGTTCCAAATTGGGGAGGGTGCATTAAAATTGGAGAGCCACCTCCCCGAGAGACTGAGGGGAAATCGGGTTAATATTCCCGAAACCGGATGGAAAACGATCCCTCGTGGATCCAATGAGACAATGCAAATAAAATTGGACACATCAGCAGGAGTCCCGGGAACAGTTTTCTTTTCTTTTTAAGGAATGGATCCGAGGAATCGGCTCGTCAGAGAGAGAGAGTCTGTAAAAAACCGCGGCTCTTGCAGTGTCTAGAGTCTTCTTGAAAATCCGATGGCGAGAACCATACCCATATCCACAGTAGGTTTCCAAGGTGACAGCCTCTAAAACAATACAGGTGAGAGAAGTTGGCAACCAGATCGCTAACTTTGGGATAACGATTGGTTCTGAGGCCTCAGCTGGTCGGACTGGGATCTGGAGCGGTTGTGGTGCCGGCAAAAGAACTGGGCATGCCCAGAAGGTGCATGCATGATGCTTGGCTGTATTGTCATTCACCAGGCATCATTGGTCATATCACTGCATGCATGCTGAGTAGACGAGCCCGGATTTGCATTAGGTCTTTTCCGTAGATTACCTCAGCTGCATGGTGGGGGCTCTTGTGAGGGTGAATTCGCAAACCTCGTGAATTTCAGCTCGTGCCCAACAGTCAACTCAGAAGTTGCACGGACCAGGGAAATCCCACTGTCAATTTAAAACAAAGTGTTGGAATGGCCGTTGGTCAGTGTTGAAGCTCTGTGATTTTTGTACAGGGCTCTATATGTCAAAGTGAAGAAATTCAACCAAGCAGGGGTAAACAGTGGAAGTAACTATGACCCTGAAGGTAAGCAAAAGCCTCGTCATCTAATTGCTAATGAGCATGAATGGATTAACAAGAATCTGAAAGGAACGGGGTTGGAAAATCAGCAGGCAAAGAAGACCCTGCTGAGCTTTAGTCTGGTACTGTGAAGAGGCAGACTAAGTGGGAGGCATAAGTGGGAGGCAGCAATGTCGAAAGTGAAATACCACTACTTTCCTCATTTCGTTAGTTATGCGGTGGGCATTAGCGGGCAACATACCCAATGTCCTACTTTCCGACTTTCCAAAGAAACGGTCAAGCGTGGAGTTTGGCCTGGGCGGTACATTTGTCGATTGGTAATGCAGGTGTCCTAACGTGAGCTCAGTGAGGACAGAAATATCGTGTAGAGTAACAGGACAAAAGCTGGCTTAATCTGGAATTATAGTATAAATATGGACCGCAAAAGTGTGTGCTATCTATCCTTTTGACTTAAGCAGTTTTAAGCAAGAGGTATCAGAAAAGTTGTCTAGAGATAAAAGGCTCATGGTGGTCGAGCGCCCATAATGACATCCATTTTCCATCCTTCAATGTCGGCTTTTCCTATCATTGGGCCAAGCTATTCGCCTACTAATAGGGAACGCATGCTGTGTTTAGACTGTTGTGAGACAGGTTAGTTTTACACTACTAATAACTCGTTGCAATAGTAATCCTGCTCAGTACAAGAGGAACCTCTGGTTCAGCCAATTGGCAAGTGTGCCTGGCTGAGCAGCGATTGGTGCAAAGCCACCATCTGTGTGATGATGACCGAATGTCTCTAGGTCAGAAGTCTGCCTAGACATGGCAATAATACGGTTAGCACCTCGAACAGAGGGAGGTACCGCTAGGAGGTGGGTGCTCCCACACAAGTTGCTACTTTTATCTGGCGACTGAGTCACCCGTTGCCCAGTCACGCCTCGTTCACTATCCCGTTCACTAAAAGGTGCAGCACCAAATCATCCGCAGAATACCTACGTACCGGTAGAGGTGTCTTCCTAGTAGAGCAGCCACCACACTCCGATCCATTGAGACTCGGCCTTCGACTGGGGTTTCTCAGCATCAGACTGGCTATTCTCACAATGCCAGCACATGGAATACCAGGGTTGGCTTTATCTCTCAAGTCCAAATGGTGATGTTTAACATCCACACCTCTTTCCAAGAGACTAAGTCCACAACCCTTCCATCCGGAGACTATGTTCCAACCCTTCCCTGCCCAAATGGATCAAAAACCCATAACCCATATTCTGGCTTTACCTCTCAAGTCCACCTGGTGTTGGCTAATATCCAAACCAAACAACTAGAGATTAAGTCCCAGAACCTTTTTGTTCTGAGACTGAGTTAAAACTCATTATATATCCAGAATCTAGAATGCTGAGTCTGGCTTATTATCTGAAAAACCAAATGGTGAC
Source organism: Lithobius niger (assembly GCA_023313725.1). Lineage (NCBI taxonomy): Eukaryota > Metazoa > Arthropoda > Chilopoda > Lithobiomorpha > Lithobiidae > Lithobius > Lithobius niger. The sequence continues at coordinate 8,501 of JAHWFP010225264.1, forward strand.
GGTTATCATTCGCACCACACAGCCCATGACTAAACCCAATCCAACTAGCAAGGACCCAGAATGATGGGTCTGGCTTTTTCTCTGAACGTGATCACAAACGCATCAATGATGGTCGCCGGAAGAGCACCCGGCTGTATAGGCTTGTAGCATAGATGACACCGATCCTGGACACTACAGGTGATGGGCTCAAACACAACTAGACCCCTGCAGGTGATCATTCATGGTACGGCGTTACATCAGACTGACCATTCTCCCAATGACAGCACATGAAAATTACCAGGGCTGGCTTTGTCTCACAAGTCCAAATGGTGACAGTTAACATCCATACTACTTTGATAGTGACTAAGTGCCACTTAGGCAAGCGTAGAGTTCAGCATCAGAGATTTTTGTTCAAAATGTGAAGAAGCCCATGCTTTGCTGCCCAATGTGCTCTTTCCAGCCAAAAATCCAACAAAAGCGTAAAACCACATGTCAAAGCAGTGACATGTTTAAAGGGATGGAGATTGACATTTCCGAGGGAAAAGCCGATTGAAGTATGTGTTCGATGGCATCCCGTTTGTCGGAATTTCCGAAATTAGTGTTGCCCTACCGATATGGGCAACAACAGACTGTGAATACTAAACAGGTCTGGGCTGACTCGGGGGTAAAAAGAGCCCAAACGTACCCCAGTCAGAGCTGAGAGGAATTAAAAAATGGAATAATATTTAATAATTTTTACTTTTTATTTATTTAAGTTTTTCAAAAAAGGAATGCTTTTGATGTCAAACCACTGAAGAAATGTTTTTAAGGAAAACTAAATTTGTAATAATGCCAGCTTGCAGCTGGTAATTATGAATTTAAAGTGTGTTTTGTTTTGTTTTAATAGTAATTTCACCTGAAACATTTTTTAAGGTCTTATAACAACTAAATGCAGCAACTTTTACTCTCAGAATTATAATGAGAATTCATGGGGGAGGATGGGGCACAAAATGACCAACCACCAGCACCCACCTTGAGTTAGTTAGACACCACTAAGCTCATTCCTAACGGAATCTTTTAACAATGTACTGTAATACTATGCTTGTCTTTATACTTAAACTTGATTAGTCGATTTTATGGTGGGTTTCATGCAAACACATGCATTTGCTCTACCTGACTCGTGTCCAAAGTTGTCCAGTTTTTGCATGAACGTACATAGGTGCGTAATTGTTAGATTTAAATGCGATGTGTGAGCACCCTTTACAGTTCTGGAAGGTCAGAACTGGAGTCCAGATGAAATCCATTTCTTTTCCCAATTCGAACCAGTCGCTTGAATTGGCAATATGGTGAGATAGTGACAATCGACTATCGATCCATGAAACAGTAAGGGCAAGATCCACTTCCATGTGCTGAAAAAAGAAATTTTAAACTCAGCCAATTACGCTAGGTATTAAATATCAGTCAGTTGTGATTCAGTGGTGATACTCAATACATTCCTAATCTTAACGATTGTCTTTACTGATGTCGAGCTGTTGAGGATCTGTTGAGCTGAGTAATGACACATTTGTAGAATTTAGGAATGTGTTGCATGAATCGCTCTTGAAAAATTGGGTCGTATGTGCATAACCTTGGTGTTACAGAACACATTTCGACCAGCACCCAAACATTTCAGACAGCTTATTCCCTTCATTTTGTTGCCTTCCGTGTGTTTCAGCATCGACCTTCAAGGGGAAATAAGAAGCCCCATCGCATTAAATCACAAATCATGCAAGCACAGAGTTTTACTGTAACACGTATCTGCACGTCAACCCAGCAACACTTAACAGCACTGCAAAGTACCGAGTCCATTGCCCCCCACAACAAATGGTAAAGTAACATCACGAAACTCAATGCATACATGTTTTCTGTATTGCACATCTGCAAGCTAACTCAACTACGCCAGCACATCTGTGACGAGCAGAGCCCGTTTGCTCTCCAAATCAACGCTCGGAATGCATTGCAGGAAGCTGTGAAGGCACTGTTTAATTTAGGAAGGCACAGAAAGTCAACGTTTTTTCGTATTACTTTTAATGTTTGATTTTTAAACCCTTAATCTAACATTTTTATTTTGCTGCATTACACATCCATCACACATTAACACAGCAACACTTAAAACTTCTGTTTAGCCCTGAGTCAGTTAGCGCCCCAGAAACAATGGTAGCATGACGTCACAGAGCTCAACGCTAATGCCTCATCAAAGTCCTGAGCTCGTTTGATCCCCAGCACCAATGGTATGACGAGAGCTTGGCGTCACGTAGATCAGCACATACTTTAGGAATGCATTGTAGAAAGCAGTTAAGTCGCTGTTTAATTTTGAATGTAGTGAAAGTTAAAATTTTTTCGTATTCTTTTTAAGGTTTTGACTTTTAAACCCATATTCTAACATTAAGTGTTTCATTTTTGTTTATTAATGTATTAAGGATTTGCTGTGTAACAAAGTAAAGTAAAAACGTACACCAGTTGGGCATTGACACTTTATGATGCACCCACCACAAGTCTTTAGCACCAACCTCAGTCACGATGGAGTGGTCCGAGTGCCAGTGCACCACACATTACAGAGCTGTTTAATAAACCCCAAATTTTTTTACGGTGATATCAACCCGAGGCCACTCTATGAAATTATCAGTTCCTTTCGCTAGGACCGAGTGAAGACGGAGTTTTTTGCTGTGAGGGTGATTCCAGCATGGAACTCCCTTCCGGAGACGACAATATCAAGCACGAATGTTTCTGCTTTCCGACGCGACTTAGACACTACTACACTAAGTTTGTTCGCTTCCTAGAGAAACCAAACTTCGTCGCCTGACATTTTATAGATCATGTCTTACTTGACCAGGCTTCCTCAAATCCCACCAACTTCCTTCCTTCGATTTTTAAAAACATTTTTACCTTTAGGCTGACAGTCCGTGACCCCAAAGGTCCTTGCTTGTCCTGTTGCTTGTTTTGTAACAGCAAACTATATTATTATTATTAAATCTAGGTCTTTGCATATATGTTTGCCTCCTACAAAATCAAAATCCCGGATATAGATCCATCCCGGGTATCCCGGGTATAGATGCATCCAATTATTGAAATGTTAAGTCTCATGGTAGATGGAAATGGCGACGAATGCCATCAAGATGATGACAGTCTACAAGCAACTAACTAATGGACCGTAAGTGACCATTGACACCAATGTCATTTAATAAGGGTATTCAAAAGGAAGTAGTCTGTAAACCTGTTTCAAGACAAAGGTTATCAACAGAAATCTGCTATCACCACATGCATTTTGTGTAAAATACAAGCACTTTGTGCAGTTTTAAAAGCTATTTTAATGAGGCTACCAGATTCTAGTTACTGATATTTTTGTTGGGGAAAGTTTGCTCTCACTTAAAGATCGAACGAATGAACCTATTTTCAACTTCTATAGCTTAAAAATTTAGGTATTAACGAGGACCAGGGCTTTTTGACCTCTGTTTTAATGTGATTGATTTATATCAACAAGCGTTCATTTCTATTATTTCATACTGTGATTATCTCGTATCAAATTTTTAGTTACCTAATGTACTTGAAATATCTCCAAGAAAATAAATCATAGGTATTGGTATTCCAAAATGCTTAAGCCTACAAATCACCAATGTAAGCCCTAAAAAACTCAATGCGCTAAAGGAACGGATACAAGAAAGAGACATGCAATCCAACAGCAATGCACTAATACATGTAAAAGAAAGTCCAGCTTCAGCCTTTAAAAACTTAATTATCTACAGGAACAGGGACAAGAAAACACATGAAAGTCATCGGTGTTGCATAATATGTATAAAAGAAGCTACAGCTTATTTTTTTGGGACACTGGAGATTATATTACACGTATTAGTGCGACGCTGATAGCTTACATGTCTTTTTCTCGTATCTGGTCTTTTAGGGCATTACGTTTTTTAAAGGATTACGTCGTATTTTATGCACTGAAGCTTTTTTTAACAATAATGTATTAAAGGTTACAGGAAAGTTTCCTTTACACCAAATGGGAAGGTGCTAACGGTGGGGATATCCAGTTGAGGGTTAACGTTAACCTTTAGGCTAAACTCGGCAATAAGGAAAAATTGTGATATCCATCACGAAATAAGTTGAGGGCTAAGCAATATTTAGCCTGAAGGCCGAGGACTAACTCAGCACTGAACAGTTAGCCCCGAACTGTAGAAAGCGGTGATATCCATCTAGTATTAGCGTTATTCCTGAGTTTTAACAACACATTAACAGGGCTAAGTTAGCCTGAAGGTCGAGGTCTAAGGAATAAAGAGCTAACAAAACCCCAACTGAGTCCAACATGGATATCACCAACTTTTTTATCCAGTCTACTAACTCCCAGGTCGAGGTTTAGTTAGATCCAGGGTTAAGCTAGTCCAGGGCTAGTTTAGACCTCAACTGGATATCCCCACCGTTAGTGTTAAATTTAAAGTCTTTCGTTAACACAACTAAACAACGAAATCGTTTTGTTCCACGTCGTGTTGTGGGAGAGTGGAGGATTCTATGCTATTTTAAAATAAATTATGAACCCTATATTTGTGATAGTTTTGGTATACATTTTATGATGGCAATTTTGTGTGGTTTTCGTCCTTGCATTATTTTTTTTTTGTTTAATAAATAAACAATAGAAAATATACAAGCAAGTAGAATCTAATTTAGGAAAAAAACTTACCTGTTGTTCAAGTGACATATCTGTAATCGCCCAAATATCTAAACCAATGCGCAACGAAAATGGGGTGCCCACTATAAAATACAAATGAAAGAAATTAGAATTGAATGAGGGACATTGTGCGTATCAAATAACCAGTAATAACCAACTTAGTCTCCAAAACAATGTTTTGTACCAACAGTGGGTCCACATTGAACATTTGGGATAATGTGTTGGCCAATAGATATCTGACCAGTGATGGAGTTCACCCAGGGAGCTTGGATTATACGTAGGTTTGATAGGGTGGGACCCACTTAGTATACCGCTTTACCGCGAGAAACGGTGCGAGATTTTGTGAGCGTCTTTACCATACCACGAACGCGTCTGACGTCTCTGCTCCCATTTCGCGCCATTTTACTGATTCTTGCATCTCATTGGCTTTTGATTTGGCTGATGAATCGACACAAAATTGAACTAACAAACGAACGAGTACTCATCATCAAACGTAAGCCTGATCACTCTAATTGTGTAAATTGTTTTAAAGTGCATTAACCTACCAGTACAATCGACAATGCGACTGAAAATAGCAACGTTTGTTATCAGACGGAGAGCACCGCCACAATCGATCGTCGTAAAGCATGCCATTGTTTTGGTTTCGGTGCAACGACGTCAGCTACTCTCGTCTCGGGTAATCTGGTAAGAATTTGTCGTTTTGTTTTAATAATGTGTATTTTAACGTTCAGCAAAGATTGAACGATCAGATATTTCATAATTATTCAAACAAACCTTTTTGTTGGTTTCGAAAAAACCAAGCGTCGTCTGCTTCGAGGATTGGTTTGGGAGCAAAACGTCATCAACTGAATCTCGCTCGTGTATACTTTACCACAGGAAATAGCTGCGCTATAGCTCAGATGCGTTCAAATAGTGGGTCCACTCTATCAAAGCTACGTATAATCCAAGTTCCCTGGGGTTCAACTAAAATTGGACGGTAAAAGATTCCTCTAAACTTGGATGAAAGTACCTCCCACTTTCTACCATTGTTTCCGGAAAGCGAATGTGAATAATGCTGTAAGTGTGCCTTAATATCCTCCAACCCAAGGTGATTTCGTGTCTGGGTGATCCAACATCCTTCATACAGCATTTCAGACTTGAAGACAGGACCACGGATCTTGATGCTGGTGTACCGATCAGTGTCATCTTGGTTGGTAAATCCAAAGCTTTTTATACGATGTCTCCTCAAAACTACACTTATAGGTGTTGAAATTAACGGAAACTTTATGTTCTAAACTGTGAGTTTTCTGAAATATGTTGCAGTATGCATTTATTAAAATTATGACATCAGAACCAAAATGTGTAATCAGTGGTGTCCCACAAGGTTCTGTTATTGGCACATAACTTTTCTGTTTTTAGACTATATCTATTCTGCAGACTGTAACCCCGCGGTTGAAATACATAAATTCACTGATGTCAATTATTAATTGGCGGAGTGGAGAGAGTAAAGCGAGCGTAGTGTAACCTAAAACTTACAGAAATTGCTAATTCTTGGTTGGTTGGTAGTGCTTTTGTAGTGTGGGTGGGTGGAGGCCAAACGAAAAGTCGGATTGGATTGAAATTTGCTATATCGCTTGAAATTAAGAAAAAGTATTACAGAGTTCAGATATGCCGTACATCAACCAATTATTATGGAAGAAATTTCACTTTTTCGATTATATCGATCTTACATGCACTGGTGTAAATTTTGAATCCTGAATAATTAAGGAATTCCAACGCAGCATAAATCATGCTGCCGTAACCTAGTGAACCTTTTAAAACACAGAAAATTATACTTCATTCTTTCCTTATGACTAACAATCTTTTTTGATGCAAGTGAATGAAATAATAACATTTGATCATTTACCACAACAGAAAAGTAATCAATAAAAAAATAACTCCGTTAATGACACAAATTTGCTTGATTTAAAAAAGAATGCTAGGACATGTCCCTTCGACATGTCAACCAAAAATGCCATTTAGACAACCAAAGAAGACTGTCATTGTGTTCAAAGCATAGTCGATTTGTTGAATTTCGGTGTTATGCAAGTAATCACTGATTATTCGTGTTACCACTGATCGTTATCTTCTATCAAGATGTTGACCAATACGACTAAAAATATTCTTCTATTTACCTTCACTGCTTGGAGGAATATCTCGAATTTTGTAACCTTCATGGCGAACAAGCAAAAACTCTTCGATTTCGTGCTGTGAAAAACTGAGAAAAGTAACAAAAAGCCAAAATGAATAAGGAAAACCTGTATTGAGATCTGGTTGCAGAACTACCTGTAACAGATATTTCACTCACTTTGGATTTATTTTGAACAGTCGATGTACACAGGTATTCACTTCATGCATTAAAATATCGCACCAAGGGCAAATAAAGCATACTAGTATTTGTGAACTAGACTACTCAATACTCTTTCGATTAAATAGGGTATATATTGCATCGGAATAGCTAAACACTACAACACGTAGCCCCCAACTGAACCAAAAATATCAGAATGTAAGTAACAAGCCTGTTAATGTTAATGTCCAAACCCCGAGCCCTGTTGGAAATTCGCAGATAATTCTTTGCAGTGAGTGTAATCGAGCCTTGGAATGGAACTCCCTACCGGAGGCCACGGTATCAGCTCCTTCTGTGGGCTCGTTCCGACATCGGCTTGAGGAGGTGGACCTGAGGCGCTTCCTTAAGTGACCGGATTTCTGCCCTGCTCCCCCTATCTTGTCTAATGCAGGCGGGATGGACTTACCCCTTCTTCGTCCTTCCCTCGCTACTTCTTCTTTCCCCTTCCCCTCCCTTCTCTTCTCTCCTCTTCGTCTCACTCTTCTCCCCTCCTCTTCTTTCTCTCCTCTCTCTCTGTTGCCACGACCCTCCCACGTTTGGTCGATGGGACAATGTAAACATGACTTTTCTGCCGCGATTTTGGAAATGTTAACGGGACTTCCCTCTCTTCACCCGTCCACTTCCCAATTACCCTTCACGTTCCCCTTTTCCTCTCCCCTCCTCTTGCCACTTCTCTAGCCTCCTCCTCTCCCTCTGGCACAACCCTCTCAAGCTTGTTCAACAGGACAATGTTAACGGGACCTTTTGCCACGATACTGGAAGTGTTAACGTTACTGCCATCTCTTCTCCCCCTTCCTTCCCTTTTGCCCTCACCCTTCCCATTCCCCTCTCTTCTCATCTCCTTCGCTTCCCCTTCTTCTACTCCCCTGTCTTCTTGCCTCCCTCATCTTACTTCCCCTCCCTCTTTTCTCCCTTCCTTAATCTTCCCTGCCTTTCCACAATCCTCCCACGTTTGTTCAAGGGGACAACGTTACCGGAACATTTTTTCCGAGATTTTTGCACAGACCCAGCAAATACATGTACGTACATGACTATACAAGTGTTTTACTGAATGGTAAAAAAAAATATCACTGAGAAAGTCAGCATTCAGTATGCCAGCAGGCCCCAACTGTAAGTTAATCTCTGTGATTGTTTCAGCCAACTTAGAAACAACTAGGGCAGCCCCCCCCCCCCCCATATATGGCCGGTTTTATAGAGTAGTGTTGTGATTTTCCGTTAGCATGAAAATACTGTGAATTCCCGTTAGCAGTCAACCAAGATTTCATTAGATTTAGTTAGAGCCAGGGTTAAGAGACATTGAGGCCTAGATCACGTGTGCATGAAAATATTGTGACGTCATCAGTACTATATGCCTCTTTGTTGAAAACACAGTTCGAATCATTACTTATACAATTTCGTCATCACTTATACAGACAATTCCGTATGACAGACACAAACTGCGGACACACACACACACACTTCAACAAAATAAAGATTATGGAGAGTCCCATTTCGGACACACACACAAACAAAAAACGACAATCATAGTTATATAGGCTAAGGCAGTGCCCCCGTATATGGCCGGGTTTATAAAGCATTGTTTTGATTTCCCGTTTTCATGAAATACTGTGATTTCCCATTAGCAGTCACCCAACCTTTCATTAGATTTAGTTAGGTCAAGGGTAGAAGCCTAGAAGCCTATTATGTGCACGGTGTATCTTGAGTCGTGCAAGTATTTTACGAGCGACTACGTCTTCCTGGAGGGGGCGACTTTAGTCGAAGGCCACCATTGTTTTTGTAACCATCTTGGATATCAACAAGGCCATCTGCTGCCAAAAACGTACAATCGATTATGTGTGTTCGTTCCGCGGCGAACTCAAGATAGGCCGCGGACGCTATATATCCCGTTTGAATGAAAATACTGTGACTGGAAAAAAAACATGACGTCATCAGTACTGCGCGTCTTTGCTGAAAACACAGTTCGAGTGATTACTTATACAGACGGTTCTAAGGAAAGACACACCAACAAACAAAAATAATTAAGATTATAGAGATTCCCACTACGGACTTCAACTAACTATTAGTATGTCTGCCTTCCTTATTACGGCAACAGCTATTACCCTGTTAGATTTACCAATAAAATCTTTCTCTTTTCAATGTGCTAGTGATTGAAAACACGTTTTCCCGGTCTTCATTTCCTCGTCTCCGCAACAATATTTGTGTTTCTGGGTTTGGGTTCTGCTAATCTATCTAAAAACTAGACCACAATTAACCAGAATGAATGACAATGGACTGAAAAAAGATAAAACCACAAATTACCAGTACAAATAACTGGTAATTGTTGCCAGATCTTTTTACCATAAAATTACGGTCCTAGTCGTTAAAATGGGCCACCCACGAGGAAACGTGAATATTAAACTCTAATAAAGCATTTCTTCCAAATTGGTAGTTGCATGCAAATGTGTAATAAATCAAATGAAAATTGGTAAAATTTGTGGGTTTCAAACAAACAGATACAAATAAAATATCAAATACGGTCTGGGAGGCTTCAGATCGTCATCAAGAAATTGGTCATTTTCAATTCATCCTCCGCCTCTCCACCCTCTTCATCAATTGTCATCAATTACTCAACCTTCTCCAGTGTTACGTCATTTCTAAGTTTAACCCCCCCCCCCCTCTCTCCTAGAGGGAGTGTTTTTCCGTGTAAATCCAGTTTTTCCGAGGACCTATTTTGTTTTTGCGTATTTCCACCCGTTCACTGGGGTAGCGGTGCTTACGTCATCAACTGGTCACCCACGCTCTCCCCTCGTCAACAATCGTCAGTAGTAGCCGAATCCTCCCTCCCCACCTCCCTAATGACGTAATACTTGCACGACCCCTGAACATGGTCTGGTCACTTCATCCCTGACCAAAGAATACCGAGTTGCTCTTTTCACAGATTAAATGGTCGTATGCTCGTTAATAAATACGAACACTTGACTCGAAATTGAAACTATCTAGAGCATAGGTATTTATCTTAAAATACTTTCACCGAAACTGTAGATTTAGTACTTACGTTGTATAATGACGAATGCAGAACATTATGATGATTAGAATTCCATACGCAGAAGTAGTAAACATAATGTAGGCCTAGTTATTGCAGACTTTAGAATGATAATAAATAAGCGTCTTACGTTAAAATGTTACACACACGCCATTGAAATCAATGGCGAGGTGCTTACGACAGCACAGTTATCGTAACGGTTGTTCGTGGTAATAAAACATCGGAATTCCGTCTTCAGCAACAAAATTCCACGTATAGGTCATGAGAACAGTTTTTTTTTTGTAGGAATCGTAATGCGTGCGATATTGATAAAATTCTGATGCTATACGGTCTGTGACGACTTGTTAATTTTTTTGGAGCGCAGCTCCGCTATGAAGACACTCCAATGTAATCCTAGACCGCGCATCACGTGCAAACCACAACGACTATCCAAACCAAACATTGCATGCAGAAGCACGGGAACATGGACAAGGTTTATCAATAGAAAAATCCAGAATCGGACATGGGGTTGAGGAACCATCAGGCTGACAAAATGGACCAATAGCAAGAGCCAAAATCAACACAACAACGAGACGCGAAGCCGTTTCTAATTTTTCAAGGCATCCAATTGTTAAAAGATTAGTTGTTGATGATAAACAGGCGGCGTTAGGCGGTAAGAAACCAAACTCAAGACATTGTCACTTTTCGTCGGCCGATTTGGACGTTTGAATACGCACAGGACAACCAACGGCGTCGAATGGGTTCTACCAACAATCAACGAGTGGCGCAGCCACGAGTTATTGTTGCCAGAACTCACGAGACGCCGTCGGTTGGTTATCCTGGTTATGCCAACCACATATTGTTCGAGTCGTGGCTGCAACAATCAACAAATCGTGCTGACATTCTTTAATTCAGAAGCTTAACATCGACTGTGCGCGCAACAATGTTTACACAAAGACAGCATTGTTATGTCTTGTTTGGTGAAGGGTTCTGTGCTCGTGTTTATCGATTGTAACTCGATTCCGAAGTACCCCATCACCGTTCATAACGCGGAAACTCAACGATGATGAGTCCTTTCAGACGATTACTCTTAAAAATTTTTTTAGGAGTTGTTTGAAGGGCTATTCGGCGTTGAGTTTCCGCGGTATGAAGGGTGGTGGGGTACTTCGGAATCGAGTAACAATCATGAAATGAAAGAAGAGAACCTTTCTTGGCTAACTGTGTCATTCGGCATTGTGAGATGACTGGATGCTGTCAGATTCTTGAACAGTGAAGCGGTACGACAATAGACGTGTAATTACGGGACGGAGAGCCAAATGGGCTCCATCAGTGTTAAATACTGCCCATTTATTTATTGTTTATGTGCACGTGTTCGTTAAATAAACGTGTATTTGAAAGTTTTATATTTAACAAATAAATTAAAAATAATCAAAATATAACAGACGGTTACGTCAACATGGCTAATATTAAGCTTCTCTGGAAGGCTAATATTAAGCTTCATCGGTCCGGGCGAGAGCTATCCACGAACTAATTTGTTTTAGTTTTCAAGTAGAACTGGTTAATATTTACAAGTAGAACGGTTGTTGAACGGTGGTTGTGTTGTGTTTCCGTAAGTATTTTATGATTTTGTTGTATTATGTTAACGTATTTCAAATGCAAACCAATTAACGTAAAATTAACAAAAATAAACATGTATTCGAAAGCTCTATATTTAACAAACAAAATAAAAATAATACAAATATGACAGATGGTTGTGCCAGCATAGCTAGCATTAGGCTTCTCTGGGAAGGTAGGTTGAGAGCTATCCACAGTCTGATTTGTTTTCGTTTCAGCATAGATGATCGTTAGCATGTGATTCGAGTCGTGGCTACGTTGCTGGTTATGATTTATGGTGTATTTTATGATTTATGGTGTAATTTATGACATAAAAGGTTGTTGTGTTATGTTATAACGTATTTCAAATCAAATAAATTAACGTAAATTAGGTAGGACTAACAACTCAGAAATATTACTCATAAATTGGTTTGGCTATATTACTCATAAGTATAAAAAAAAGTATTAAAAACAAGCATGAATAAAGACGAAATTTGCTTGTGTTATTGCATTCTACCTTGATTCCGAAATACCCCTTCAAACAACAACGAAACTTCTCTTTCGACAAACTTTCTTTGCTACATTGTTGGAAGAACTCGACAATGGCTTTGTAACAATGATTCATTGTTCGGAATCCACGCCGAGAACCATATGCGTGTGGTATAAACCATTTTCACGGTTTTTTAAAAAACCTTTCCAATGGTCCAAACCCCAAGCGGCTGTCTGTTATTGTTTAGAAATTACAAAGCAAATCCGATCCGATCCGATTGACAGCCAAACAGCAAAGAAAGTGAAGCCCGCTCCATTATGTCGACAATGGAACTGATGACGGCCCTAGTTTTATTTTAGAAAGCATCTACATGTATAACACGGAGCAGGTGGCCAAGTCACCGGCCACGCTATTCCGTCGTACAATCAAGTACCTTACCCTGTAGTGCCATCTGTTGACGGGATTCGCCTTCAAATTCGGGTTGGGACACTTTTCCCACGTCTTCGAACAGATGG